>JAJHUR010124128.1:0-13734 GCA_027495735.1 Lutjanus campechanus | reverse complement strand
TTTTGTGTGGGTGGGGGGGGGGGGGGGGGGGGGGGGGGGGTGGTGGGGGTGGGGGGGGGGGGGGGGGGGGGGGGGGGGGTGTGTGTGTGTGTGTGTATGTGTCTGTGCGCGCGCGCACAGTGGGTGCAGATGAACTAAACAGAGAAAGGGGAAAAACGTGTGCTGGTGGCTGCACTCAGGACAGACAGGTGTTGGCGATCAGAGCAGAGGGACTAAAATTTAGCAGTAAAGTTGTTCAGTGGCAGTAAATGTACAGTTTGTCCCTGTCTTGCTTCCCAACTGCTGGGTGAAGTGAAGGGACAATGCGTCATTAAACCAGAGGACAGTGATCTCAGGCTGTGGAGCACACTCTGCTCTACCTAGGTTACAAAATGTGGGTAAAATCCATTTTCAGTGCCTTTTCACTGGGCACCAGCCTCACATATTGTAAAAAAAAATAGACTTGAAGTCTAAATAAATGCTTGACCTCATGTTTTGGCCTGTCAGATGCAGCTGGCATGCAAGCACAGAACTGGTGCAGATAGATGCACTGATAAAAATGAAAGGGTTTCTGGTGACTACATTCTGCTACAAAAACACACAGACATCGTAACTTCAGTGGCTAACATTAGCCTTTGGATGGCGAAAGTAAAAAGCAATTTGTCTACAGGTCCCATGGTGGTCCACTGGAAGGGGCTTGACTTCACCTCTATTTGTTTAGGTGTTTCCTTAGGCTTAGATTTTCCCATGATTAGTTACTTTAATACCAATACAAGTTCGATAAATCATACTTCAGTCAATCATACATCTTAATTTTAACAAAGCAATTTAATTTAAAAAATTTGAAGCAATGCGCTGTATAGTTTCTCTTTAAATCCATTGTGCAGGAGTACCGAGCCAGGACAAAATAAATGTGTTGCTGTCCAAATGCCGACTGCCTGGTACATTCTGTTTTGAGAACAACAGGAACATGCACACTTCATGTTCAGGCTCAGGCTGATCTCAGTGAACAAACAGCTGCTGCAGGCTCTCTTACTCTGCTGGAGAATACAGTGCATCATTTCCTCGTGTGTCGTCCCTGCAGGCAACCGACAGATGAGCATTTAAAGCACAGAGAGCACTTAAACCCCCCATGACTGTCATCCAACAGGAGGCTTATTTGTTGCCCATAGCAACATCAAGATGTTCAGCCTTTGTGACAGCTGCTTCGTAAAGGGCTCTCTGAGTCCATATGTAGACTATCAGACCACCAGGAGACAGACACCGATATGCAAACTGTGAGGGATGTCTGCACTGAAGACTAACTGCTCCTTCAGTGGCACAGTGTGGCCATATGAAATACAGTAATGCAGTCATTCTTCTTTTACTCATCCGACACAAGAAGTGCAAATGGTGCACAGATAGCTTTGCACTCTGTGTAACCCTGAGAGACAAGACAAACTGCACAAAGGGTGCATTCACAGACTGAAAAGCATGGATGTAATGTTGGTGATGTCACCAATAGGTTTCTGAAGGTGCATTTGAATTTGGTATCTGGATTTACAGGCACCGGCCAGACAGTGGTGGCCTAAAGGGTAGATAAGCTGACTCCCAGGATAAATCTGGGGGTGCTATCTATAGTAGTTTGTTTTTAAAGGCAATGAGAAACTATTTATTTTGACACTTTCCTTAGCTGCTATATATTCCACTCCGGCTTCCTGGGCTGTCTGTCTGCTGTTTGGTGCTGGGCAGGGAGTGCTCAGTGGGTTTATCAGAGCTTTTTACTCTGCAAGCAGCTGCCTGCTGCTGCTGGAAACACGGGAGCATGAGAGCAAAGTTGGTGATAAGCAACCAGTGTTTTGTGTATTTTGTATGAATCCTACCTGCAAACCAATTTCCCTGTAAGGGATGATAAAGCTACTTTGAACTTGAACTTCGATAATTCTGTGACAGAATTGGCAATAAAGCAGAAGCAGAACCAGGAAACAGCACACTGATGTAAACTCAATAAAGTTTTTTTAATTTTTTAATACTATTTGTGGAGATTTTCGATTTATCATACAAGACATTAGCGTAGGTTGTCATCTCAAGTTGCAACTATGTGCAAAAAGATAAAGGATACTGGAAAGTAAGAATAAAAAAATAAAACCAACAGCAACCAAAACAAGAAGATCATGTTAACATGTGCATCATAGTGCAATCAAGCATAGATCATACAGTCCAGAGTTCATAGTTCCAAACCAGATAAGCTGTTCACACTGTCTATTAAAGGGGCATTAGCCGTAGCAAGGTTTGTTGTAGGCAACTGGACTTCTAGTCCAGTTGCCTACAACAAACCTTGCTACGGATACCATGACCTGGATGACTGAGAACCTACACAGACAAAGGGGCATTAGATAAGATTCCAAAATGTGTTGGCTATAAGGAGGCACCCTGAAATCAAAAACTGTTTCTGTGTGACCTCATTACCTCAAAAAATTACTGTGTGAAAATGTGTTTGGTTCCAGTGTGAATTCATTACAAAGGAAAACTTTTTTTTTTTTATATATACGAGCTCCTTTATTAATAAAAACCAAAATGCTAATGTGTTTTTTTCAATGTTATATCTTTTACAAGTTTTACAGTGTCTGTTCATATATTTCTCTTTTTTTTTGTATATGTCTTTATAAAAAGAAAGAATTAAAACCTACACAAATGACTACATCAGCAGAAAGTACAGTATAAGCATCTGTGTCATATTGGCAGAAAAGAGAAATCAGGCAGATGAAATTCAATTCAAATGAAATTACAGTGGCATAGAATTCACAGAAAAGGAGAGTGAGGAGAGGAGTCTCAGGAAAGATTAAATCAAAAGCAACTGGACTTGTTTAAAAGTCTTTTCTGAAGACGTTTCGCCTCTCATCCAAGAAGCTTCATCAGTTCAGAACTGATGACTGAGATGGAGAATATCTCATTATTCAGCTTATGTAGCAGCCTGTCCACTCATTGGCATTAAATGGTGGTTAAAAATCATTTTAAACACAGAAAAAGTTGCCTAATGCCCCTTTAATGGGTCCCGGGTTTTATAAAATCTCTTAGTAAAGCCATTAAGGGTGCAACTGATTTTTTTTCCAGCTTGATGTTCTATATCACATCCTTCATCCTCAATGAAGTTAGTTTGAGAGTTTGTTGATCTTCTAGTTTTCTTTTACCTATCTACTAGAGTTGGGCGATATGTTAAAATTTTCCAAATGATCATCATCAGCCCATCCATCGGTGATCGACGATGTCATCGTCCCTATCTACAGCCCTCTTACCTAATCTACAGTAATGCCTCATGGTCTATAAGACCATTAAACATCTGTAGCATGACTGTCCTGTGAGAACCATGTTTTCAGTTTTTTTGGATTTTTTTTCCATTGAAAGTTTTTAATGTGATTCTGTGACAAAACAAAGACAACATTACAATAAAAGACATTGCAGGCTGGACAGAAAGTAGAAACAAAAACAGGAAAAAAACAAACAATCATATATACAGTACTGTGTAAAAGTTTTTGGCAGATGTGAAGAAATGCTGTAAAGTAAGAATGCTTTCAAAAATATAAAATTTAATTGTTTATTTTTATCAGTTTACAAAATGCAAAGTGAGCGAACAGAAGAAAAATCTAAATCAAATCAATATTTGGTGTGACCATCCTTTACCTTCAAAACAGCACCAATTCTTTCTGGTACACTTGCACAAATTCAGGGATTTTGTAGGATCATAGTCAGGTGTTTGATTAACCAATTATACTAAACAGGTGCTAATGATCATCAATATCATATGTAGGTTGAAACACAGTCATTAAGTGAAACAGAAACAGCTGTGTAGGAGGCTTAAAACTGGGTGAGGAACAGCTAAACTCTGCTACCAAGCTGAGGTTGTGTCACAGGTCAGACACCATGACAAGACTAAGCACAGCAACAAGACACAAGGTAGTTATACTGCATCAGCAAGGTCTCTCCCAGGCAAAGATTTCAAAGCAGACTGGGGTTTCAAGAGGTGCTGTTCAAGCTCTTTTAAAGAAGCACAAAGAAACAAGCAACACTGAGGACTGTAGACGCAGTGGTCAGCCAAGAAAACTTAGCACATGAAAGACACATTATGCTTACTTCCCTTTGAAGTCGGAAGATGTCCAATAGTGCCCTCAGCTCAGAACCAGAAGAAACCAGTGGGACCCAGGTACACCCATCTACTATCTGGAGAAGTCTGGCCAGAAGTGGTCTTCATGGAAGAATTGTGGCCAAAAAGCCAAACCTCCAACATGGAAACAAGGCCAAGTGGCTCAACTATGCATGAAAACAGAGGAACTGTGGT
This sequence comes from Lutjanus campechanus, assembly GCA_027495735.1. Classification (NCBI taxonomy): domain Eukaryota; kingdom Metazoa; phylum Chordata; class Actinopteri; order Lutjaniformes; family Lutjanidae; genus Lutjanus; species Lutjanus campechanus. Next base: position 9,440 of record JAJHUR010124128.1, on the reverse strand, counting down.
GCAGAAAAATGGCAGCAGGTGCTCTGGACTGATGAGTCAGAATTGGAAATATTTGGCTGTAGTAGAAGGCAGTTTGTTCACTGAGGAGCTGGAAAGCGGTACATTAATGAGTGTCTGCAGGCAACAGTGAAGCACGGTGGAGGTTTCTTGAAAGTTTGCGGCTGCATTTCTGCAAATGGAGTTGGGGATTTGGTCAGGATTAATGGTGTCCTCAATGCTGAGAAATACAGGCAGATACTTATACATCATGCAGTACCATCAGGGAGGCGTCTGATTGGCCCCAAATTTATTCTGCAGCAGGATAACGACCCCAAACATACAGCCAATGTCATTAGGAACTATCTTCAGCGTAAAGAACAAGGAGTCCTGGAAGTGATGGTTTGGCCCCCACAGAGCCCTGATCTCAACATCATTGAGTCTGTCTGGGATCACATGAGGAGACAGAAGGATTTGATGGCAGAAGATTCTTGAAGAGTTTGGAACAATCTACCTGTCGAGTTCCTTCAAAAACTGTGCAAGTGTACCTAGTAAAGTTGATGCTGTTTTGAAGGCAAAAGGTGGTCACACCAAATATTGATTTGATTTAGATTTTTTTTCTGTTCACTCACTTTGCATTTTGTAAATTGATCAAATTAAACAATTACATTTTATATTTTTGAAAGCATTCTTACTTTACAGCATTTCCTCACAACTGCCTGAAACTTTTGCAGTACTGTATATACAGAATATACATCAATCATAAACATCTGTTTGTGGATTAAAAAGTGAAGTATTTTCCTCTGGAATGTAGTGTAGAAGCATACATTTTCATCAAATGGAACTCAAAGTATAAAATAAGTACAGTACTTGATGTCAATGTATTTAGTTACAGTATACCACTGATTACAACTCTGAACTCTATTGAGTAAAGATAGAAATGAATAGATTGAGAGTGATTGATAGTTGATTAAATATTGAATATAAACAATTTACCTGACACATTACTAGGCATCAGACCCAAAGCTCTGTTTTATGTTTTAGTATTTTCTACATTTTATATTTTCTAAAATTGGTTAATTATATCAATGTCAGTATTGTTTTTTGTACCTCATTCTGTTCTATATAGATCTACTTATTCTTTGACTGACAGATGGAGCAAACTGTTTTAAAGGAACAAGAAGGGAGGACTGTAGTAGGAGCACTGGGCTGGCAGGTGTGACCGTGTGGCAAATAATTTACATGGCTGTCCACTCAGTTAGGAGGGCCCCTGGCAGAATTGCAGAATTTTGCTGAGGGCCCCGTGGAGGTCAGGACCGGCTCTGTCCGAGATTTACAAAGGGAACGTTGACTGCAGGTGCACATACACACTACTCTGTAAGTCTGATTATGTTTTGGCACATGCCATTTTTGTCTTTTCTGTGCACACAATAATCCTACACACTTTTATAAATGAGACCTTAGGTCTGTGTTAAGCCTCATCTCTGTGCTTTCATTCCTGTATCACAAACAAATATTATAAAATATCAGAGTATCAGTTTCATCTGGACTTAAAGTGGCCTGCCTCTGGGTCCTGTAGCATTTGTCCAGTGTTCCAAACAATCATAAATATGTCTTTTGTAGCAGTGACTTCTAATTGCTGGAACTGGGAAAAAACACATCACAAAAAAGGAGAAAAAAATAATATGCTGTTATGAATTCAAATTGTATGGCATATTTCCTCACCACACGCTTTAGAGCTTTTGTAGTCTCCCACATCACTTTTTTGTCTCAAAAACAGATCCATTTTGTGTCTCTGCATCTGAGATAACATTTGTTTGGGACAAGACGTATGGGAAGCAGCTGGACAGAGACACTGAAGGAGAGGCGGGAGTGAATAGTGTTTGTTTGACAGCTGCATCAAGAGGACAGGAAAGTTTTGTCTGCATGTTGAATGTCTATAAAAATGAACTGTCAATGACACACCCACAGGAAGCGGTGATGAACTGAGGAGAGTGAGCAGTCATTGTTGTTTAATATATGCACAGACGACCAAGCCCTTGAAACCTCTAGACGAACAGATGCCGAGTTTCCCAGGGACATGTTGCCGTGACATTTGTCTCTACTTAATAATATTCAAACATACCTGGTCATTGAAATTCTGCAGTGCAGATTGCAGTGCTAACTCAACAGAGAGCTAAGGATAGCCCTGAGCTGGGGGTATGCAGTGTGAAAAGCCCTCAAAAGTCATTTCAACATTTTTCAGTTGTGAAGTGGACATTTGCACTGACTATACATCAAAACTCTTCCTGTCTCGAGTTGAACTGTTAGATAAGAAAAAGAACATGAGGTGAATCTGAAAGGCATTACAGTGACTTCTGCCTAACAGGGCCTAATTTTGTTGGTTCCACTTCAGTGACTCACTGTAGATTGGATTTAGATGAACCACAGAAACCTAAATGTGCAACACTCCTGCTTTAAACCAGAGCTCCTTTAAGGAACACTGTGTGAATATGAACAATTGCTGAATATTTTTACAACACATATAAATGTATTTACTAAGTAACAGAAGACAGACTCTTGACAAAAGGTAAACAATAGGCTTTTTTTTAAACCCAGAGTGTGTATGGAGCATAGTGGAAGCACCTTCGTCTTATCAAAGTTCACTACCTGTCCTAGTTTGTCACTAGCTGTACTAATGAATAGCTGACATAAGATCTTTACATCTGCTACAGGATTCTGTCATATTGACTTTCTGTTTTCCTTTATTCTTCTCATGCTACAGTAGAATAGATGACTTTGTTTGGGCCAGCAGAGTTTATAAATTTTGCTGAGTGATGAGGTGGCAGCACAAGTCAAGTTTCAAAGCATTGACCAAACTGCTGTGTTTAACATGTTGTGACTGACAGCTGAGTTCCACCTGGCACAGCTGCGTCATGTTGCAGCTGCGCCGCGGCCACACCGCAGCAACCAGAGCTGCTTGGGGCCTTTATACACAATGCATGTGATTCCACCAGCAATGCCCAGGAGTGTCCCAGAAACGGCTCTCCACTTTAAATACGCACTGTCTGTTTTTGACGGATGCCACATCATTCTGCACTGAGCAGATCGAGCAGGCAGGAAGTCAGACACAGAAAATGTAGAGAGAATCTGGTCATTTTTCAAAATAAAAGACTCCTGACTTCTGATGAAAGAAGACCAAATCAACAAAATCTGAGCAAATAAACAATCAGGTGGGCAGAACGCTCTGCTGATGAAATGTTAAATGGTTTCCAGTCTGTCCTACTTTAAGATACTGTCAATGAATCTCACCACTTTCTGTGCAAGAAGCATTTTTTACACCTTTATTTGTGTTCCCTGGCCACTATTTGAATATCAGCTATCCTGAGAATTAACAGTATAGTTTTAACAGGACTAATAGTGGTTTGAAGTGCCTTGTCCTTTGTTGTCTGTACCCACAGATTCCGGTGATGACAGGCGCCTTCATGGACTCCTCTCCAAACGATGACTACAGCACCGACCACTCTCTGTTCAACTCGTCTGCCAGCGTCCACGCTGCCTCCATGGCAGCTCATGGCCAGCCTGAGGAGCCCCAGTCCATGTCCGGGGACGCCATTTGGCTGTGGATCGCCATCACTGCCACCATTGGGAACATAGTAGTTGTGGGCGTAGTATACGCCTTCACATTCTAAAAGTTTGTGCTCTGTGCCTGGATGTTTGTAAGAATGTGGGACAGAGTTTCTGAGTATCCATGAACAGCAGTAGGCTGTGAGTGCACTCTCTGTTGAGCCAGTGACTCATCGAATAGAATTTTGTCACAGGACACATCAGCAAAATTACCCAGCAGTCATCAGAAGCAAAGCACTTGAGTCATAATGAACCTCTGCCAGCTAAGCGTAGAAGAGTGAAAAAATGTATATTACAACGCATACATATACATATCTCCAAGGACACAGAGGTGGAAATAACAGATGTATTTAAAATGTCCTCTCTCTTCAGTGTATTTATGTGCTTCAAAGTATTTTTTTTCCTTTAACTGCCTATAAGCTATGTACTGTAAGATGTTTGCTTACAATATACTGCTCCTTGCAGATACGTGTATATGTGTGGAAGTCTCAGGGGGGTGAAGGGATGTAATACTGTATCAAACATCAGGGTAGTGTATGCATTTGTGTGTGTGTGTTTGGCTGGCAGTCTGACTTTGGCACAGTGCCCAGCAGAAGACAAGGAGCAGAGATACAGTTTTGTTCCATTATAAAATTAGAAAAACTTTCATTCTGAAATAGCAGATTCAAGGACAAACTTTTAAACCTTCCAAATGTGTTATTTCTTGAATTTTTACTGTTTACTCAGTCTGTAAATACAATTTTCCAAACACAACAATACACTTGGATGAACATTTGGCCACAGACCCTTTACAGTTGTACTTACTACTGATAAATCAGCCTCAGTTTTGCTTTTTCTTTCTCAGCCAGGTTTAATGTGATCTCCTCCATGCTGATATATCTTGTCTTAAAATTTCAATTAAAAATGAGTAGAAACACGATTTCCTAGTCATTGTAAACAAAATGTAGGCCCCATTATATAAAATCTGAAAAAGTGATGTTATGGGGTGAATATTGTTGTTGCTTATGTGTGGAGAGCTGCGAACCTGGAGATGTTTCTCCAAGAATTCACAATGTGCAACATTACCTCTGTTGTTAAAGGTGTACTGTAGCCTCCATTAGCTAGTTTTTTTCAGTTAGCTGTACAGCTAGTAGCAGTTCTATTAGATGACTCTGCTTGGACTGTGAGCTCAGAAGAAGGTTATGGGTGTTTTTATGCGTACAGCACAGGAGCTTTGGACTGGCAGGGGAGGAGAAGGTTTCAAGGGGCTGAGAAAAAGGGAGACCAGCTGACATTGCCAGTGCCAGAACAGGGACCACAAATGGAACCACACTCAGCAGCCTACAAGTGAACATGGCCTCCAGGAACAGCAAAGTTGATGCAGGTTCAGGAAGAGGCATCAAGTAGAGAGAAGCAAGAATATTTTCAAATCTAACTCAGTGAATTAAGATATTATTTGGACCAAACCAAAGTTGATAATTGTTGGAACAGTGGAAAGACAAAACAAGATGGTTTCTGTGACTTTTATTTTGTTTCTGTCAGGTTTTAATGAAGTACGTTTTATGATGAGTTATAGCAATTAAGCTTATCTTCATTTGGTAAAAGACATCATTAGAAAGAGGGTGAACTATTGTATTTTTATGTTTAATAAAGAAAATGGATGTAAAAAATATGTACTTTATTGACATTTTGTGAGTTTATTTTGTTTATTTGTTGGACTAAAATAGCTTGATGTACTAAATCCTCAATCCTTAAGTCATCAGCTCCTTAACTGTACTGTCATTAGTCTACATTCTGCTTTTTATTGGATAACTGTTCAGGGAGTCTATCATCTAGCTGTCTTTTTTGTGTCTTCTGCAAAAACAATTGCACCGGCACTAAAGATTAGAGTAAGAATTGATCAAATTTCTGTGATTCTAAGTCCTGCCCGTTTTGAATAGAAGAAAAGTTATTGTTTCAATGACGGGAGCTTGAAGATTTCAGACATTTTTCCTCCAATGAATTTCTTTGGTGAGTGCATCACCACTATCTTTTTGGACTTTTTGTGCTTTTAAATTTAGCCACAATATTGGCCCCATACATATTGTGAGTCAGTAACATCACAAATGAGATTTTGTGGCCTCTGATCAGATAATCACACTCATCAGTCTTTCTCTTAAACCATTATAATGAAAACAGTCTGGATTGCATTCTCATCCTGTCTTTTCCATAATCTTTGTCCTTGGTCTGCTCACTGGCAGCAGCCAAATTGCTTTCCAAGCAGAATATGCTGTAATGAGCTCTGGGGTGAAACTTGCCTGTTGCCATAGTGATGCATCTCCCTGCTCCCATCCTCATGCTCCCATAGCGGCACACCTGCTTTATGTGTCCCAGCCCACATGGCTACTGCAACACATGCCACATACACACCCTGCTAATGTCACCACAATACACAATACTGTTATATTCAAAATACTGAAGAAAAAAACCCTAATAACGGAACATTTCAACATTTTGGGGAATACTCTTTTTCTATATGAAAGAGAGATGAAAAGATGAATATCAAGCTCATGTTTGTTCATTAATTATAGAGCTTGAATCAACACTAGTTTAGAATAAAGACCCAAAGCAGCGGGAAACAGCTGTGATGACAACAGAGGGTATGCACTGATTTGACTTTTCCCAACAGACCACGACCCCTCAGTGGCAAAACATGGCTCTCTTTTCAACACAAAGCAAAGAAAACCTGGATTCACTAATGATAGCCTGGTTGTATGTGAAGAGGTCTCCACATATATTTGAATTTCATTACATTACTGGAGACACATGTTCACATGCAGTCATGTTGCTCTTTGTAGTTATGTCTGGGGTGTTCACTTGAAAAAACAGGAATCATGGGATATAAATGAAAGATGCTAAATATTTAATTGATAAGTAACATTAGTCAACAGAGTATATAACTTAAGATATACATACCAAAGGTCAGTGGTGAACTGTGACTATCAGAGCTGGGACTCAGCCAGAGACATAAAAAATGCAACAAAATGGAAAAAAGATATTGCTGGAAGTGGCAGGCAGCAGGTAGTTTGTGACATTTATTTGTATTGTGTAGTTGCCGCATACAAAAAAAAAACAAAACAGCAAACACCACACAATGATAGCAGAATAAGTAATGTTTTCTGTACATAAACTTGTATTAAACAGTAGATAATTATCATGTACTCTGTTACTGTTGTTAAAATAAGTTAGAATTAAGCTTCTGTTTGATATTAAGAGCTTCAATAATCTATATTTTTATCATTCTTATTTCTCTGTTTCAGTAACACACACACAGTTACATGTAGCATAGATCTCCAGTTATATTCGGTCTACCAACACAGCTCTGTCTGCTGTACTGCACTGTTGGAAGTAGCTTTAGAAGAAAAGTTTCAAGTGTCTGAATATTGTTTTCTAACAGACTCGGGGACAAGCGCAAATTCAGTCTCCTAAATAACGCAGTCCTTTGCAGATCCTCCACTATGCTGTGAAAGTCTGCTGTGAAAAAGGCAGCGCTATCAAGTTAGCCACCTAGCAACAGCGTCAGTCTCGACTGCTTTGTCTTGAGCGAGATATCTCTGTCCAATATAATCAGTGTTGGGAGTAACACGTTACAAAAGTAACGCAATTACAGTAACGTATTACTTTTTGCTGTAATGCACTAATATAACGCATTACTAATAACATTTCTGTAATATTATACCAGTTACAATCTAATTAACACTTGTTACAACACATTTTAACCTGATTAGGTGTTCTTTTTTAAGAATTCACAACACCGCGAGACATCCTGACAACAGAAAAAAATCCACGAGTAAGAGTCATCTCCCGTTGCTGGAATTCGCTCAGATGACTACAGACAGGGATTCTACATTTGCAAGATGGACATACTCCCATTATTTTCAGTTCGTCAGAGAAAAGGACAAGAACATAATAGTCAAGTGCAATCTGTGCGCGACACCGAGGGAACTCTCTACTTCAAATAATAGCACCAGTAACTTGAAGAAACACCTGGACCGATGCCACGCTAACACTAAGCTAAGAGAGAGAGATGCACCTGCGGATAAGAGAAAGAAAACTGAGGACGAGCATGCTGGAAAGACAAAGCAACAAAAGTTACGTTTCTCTCGGTCTGCTATGCTTCATGAAGCCAGAGTAGTGAGGAGACTGGTGGCAGAGTATAATTGTGGAAGACATCCACCCCCTATCAACGGTAGAATCGCTGGCGTTAAGAAAGCTTGTCAACAAAATCCCTGTGAACACCAGCAATGACAAGGCCAGCTAACGTTGTCATAGAGAGTGGGCCATGCAGCCATCTATGGTGTTATTATTACAAACAGCAACCTAAACGGTGAGTCCACATGCTGTTGAGGAGAAGTGAATCTGTGCACCTCAGGTTCAGTTTGCTACATCACCATCCACTGAATGTATAATCAGTATTATAAACTACATTTTAGTGTTTTAGAATGCCTAGTCATATTTCTGTGGTTATTTTGGTGAAATTAACTCAAAAGTAATGCAAAAGTAGTGTAACGCATTACAATTCAGAGACAGTAATATTGTAATGTAACTAATTACTTTCAAATGACAGTAACTAATAATATATAATGTATTACATTTTGAATGTAACTTGCCCAACACCGAATATAATATATTTAAACATAACATTTGAAATACTGATATGCCTCAGGGTTTCTGTCTGCCTAAACTGGATTCTAGTTTCTGTGAATTCAGACCTGCAGCCTCATAAGAGATGAAAAAGGTGACATGTTTATAACCTGATCCCCTGTAGGGGGAGGATATGACAGTCAAAGTAAAGTTAAACTCATTTCTGCCGCTCAGTTGTCTTCTTGCAGCTCAGGGGTGTAAAATACATTTTGCTGCTGACCCTGCCCACAGTACATTGATTAGCTTCCTACACTGCTACTGCTGCTTCTCCACACTGGAGGCATCTCGACCTCTCAGTAATACAATGACTGTGGATAAGTACCTCATACCACCACACATTACTGTAAATAATCTGAACTATCCACTTAACACACAGCCATGAGGCCGATGCTGATCTTCTCATCCCACTTTCAGGAAGTGCATTTCACAAAATGTTGAATTCTTTCTTTAATAAATTAGTAGTTATTACTATTAATGGGATTCTCTGACCTTCACTGGCCTCTGTAAGAGAATGTACATCAACCCGTAGCCTATACGGCATATAATGATCAATTTTCTATTTTGCACCCTCTATATTACTTCTAATCTCTCCATGTGTCCATCAATCACTTTGTAAAAATAGCTCTCCTTTTCCTTTGCTGGATATCAAATTTTGGAGCCTCATGATTCATCTGAACAGAATATTGTCCAGACAGTCAGATAGATGTTGATGAATTCTCTCCCTGTCTGACGACCCTCAGCACACGGCCCAGGCGGTGTCCTCCTCCTCCCCATCCCAGCCTGCAGACAGGACACACAAAGTCACTCCCCAAACAGCAGACAGACAGACAGCCTGCCCATTAGGTGTAATGCTGGGGCACAGAGGCTAATGAAATGTCGCCAGATCCCTGATGCATCAGTGCAACATGGCCCAGCAGGAGCCTGGAGGTCACAGACAGTGCATTAATACAACCAGTGTCACAACCACAGGATGATGAAGGCAAACAATACACACAGTGTCCTCTCAGAGGAGCATGCAATACAACTGGTCCCAACTGCAATTTATCATCAGCTTGTGTTATCACATGGCTCAGCTGGGACTTTGATCAATTGTTTTTAAAGGGTTAGTTCCGTTTTTTTAAGTGGGGTTGTATGGGGTACTTATGCATAGTCAGTGCATTACCGTCAGTCAGTTATAAATAATAACTGAGTACAAA
>JAJHUR010124126.1:0-16213 GCA_027495735.1 Lutjanus campechanus | reverse complement strand
AAATCATGAACAACACTTTAACAGTCGAACTTCACAATCCAGCACTACATAGTTCTCAGTCTTTTCACATTTTCAGCAACTACTTTCTCACATGTATAATGTGTTTGAATTTCCTTTAGACTTTAGACCAGACTTTAAATCTTGGTGAAAGCATGCTGTGTGCTTAATGGCTCATTGATGCTGATAAGATTTACTACTACATATGTATCGAAATTTGGTACTGAATGACAAACTATTTTCCAATACAATAGGATTGAAGCAATTCAGTTGGTAACATTAAAGGACTTAAGTTCAGTACTTTACCCTAACTAAGGTTGACAACATCTACGAATGTAACTGCTTGAAAACTAGCCACAAGTGGAAGGTTGAGTGGGAGGGTGAGTGTAGAGCTTGGGTGGAGTATCACTTCAAGCTTGGTATTCAGCAACCGTCAAATTAAAAGATCTAGAAAGGTGTTATTTTGCCAACCAAGGACTGCAGGCTCAACTTTTTGCAGACAGTGCACATACAATTTTGGTAGAAAAGACTCAACATGTAACTTTAGATGTGCCAATAGCCTGTACCCCCTCACCACGTATGCACACATGCAAACAGCACCACCAAATACATTCAACAGAAACCTTTATAGAAGTCAGGTTATTGTTCAGTACTTAAGAGTCACAGCTGTTACTATGAGAATGTGGTTAGTGTTGTCCTGACCACATCCTCCCATCACTTCAGAGAAACAGTTTTACAAGAACTGAGGGCCCTGACTGACAGTGTGAAACAGGCTGCCTTGTTAACACTGATCCAACCCTTCACAACCACCGTCTCAGTGCAATATTCGATCAGTCATAGCTGTCAAAAACAAAAACAAGAAAATATTGGCATGCAGACAAGGGCATGGTTGGTGCATACTTGATTTGCTTGATAGCCCTCAGATAGGAGTTTTGCCTTCACATAAGCATAAAGTGAGTGTTCATGACATCATACACTTACTTTCCTTTTCCAAAATGTATTTACTTATCATGCTAGTTACATTTTTCACATAACTTCAACTTTAAATGTAACATTTGTTCACCGTCTCTGCATTATTAATGGAGTGTTTCTGTAATACAGCAGTAAAGTGCAAATTACCTTCAACTTGCTATACGAGTAGCATTAATTTACAACTTTATTATGAATGAGATTTTTCTATGATGATCAAGAATTCCACTTCCTGCATCAACCCCAGCCTTGGTAAAAGTTCTCTTAAGGCTAACTTAAAGTGACATTCATTTTGGCTTCAGCTTATCGGAAGTCATAATCATTGCTGTGACTCAGAGCATGTTTATCCATCTGTGTGCTGTGTTGCTAGGCGAATGACACAAAATCATTTCAAACTGACCCGATGTGCATTTCACTAATTTCTTATGCCTTGTCATGAAGGCTTTCATTGTGGAGTTTGATATGGCACTTAATTGAATTTAGGTCATTGAGCATTTCAGATTGATTTCCTGTCTGCGTGGATACCCTGGCACTGGATCACCACGTAGAAACCCCTGGACCAAGGGCCATATTACAGAAACTAACTATCTCAAGTCTTAAAATCTTAAGATAAGACAGAAGCAAATTCTGACTAACTCTTGTTATCTTTTTGGGGGTCATTTTGTTTTACTAATTTAACGTTCTGCATGAGTGACAGCCGCTGTTCTGCGACACACTCTCTAAGCAGCACAGAATACACCCACTCAGCCAGAGGAGGGCTGCACTGAGCTGGAGGACGAGTGAGAGGAGAACAGCCTGTAGAGCCTATTTTCACATCTAACTTGGATTTATTTTGACCAAACCATAGTTTTGGTGATTGTTGTAACAGTGACGAGACTATCCAAGTCGGTTTTGGTGGATTTTATTTTGTTTCTGTCTGTCAAGTTTGAATTAAGTGTGTTCCACAGAGTTAACAAGGCAATTAAAGCTTGCCTTAGGTCACTGAAGGACAGAAACGTTACTTTGTTACAGTTGGAAAATTTTAACACATCTCCCAACTCAATGGCGGGCATTTACCTAAGACAGATACGTTAGAGGTGTTGGTAACATCTGTAGTAAATCCAAAGATGTTCTTTTCAGGAAATTTACAACAATACTGAGTTGGGGGATAAAAGGAGAGTGGGCAAAGATAGCAGACAAAGTCTCCCCCAGATTAAACAAACAGCTTAATGTTATTTATTTAAAGTTTTTGAAAGTTAATGTGTAATGCACTTTTCTTATCTCAAGGTAGGATAGGAACACTCACAAACTGACAGCAACTGTTCATCTATAACGGCTTTTTTCCTACATCAGGTCCTAACCCTAATTACCATCATAGTTACTAAACAGTTAAAGGAGGATCTGCAAATTAGGAAGTTTCTGTAATATGGCCGCAGTTCACTAAATTGTACAGGGGCGTTCATCTTGACAGGAGTGTGTTATTATTGTCTGTTCTTAAACAATATATTTTGAGTTGAATCCAAAAGGTCTCCAAAAAGGAGTCAAAACCTTGTTGGCATTTCTCTAATTCAAATAAGCTTCCACATGCCTCGACAGAGCCTATAGATCACAAGATAGGACATCCCACTGAAATAAATTGCACTCAAATTGCCTGGGAAGTGAGACAGGTCCTTGTGTAGTCGGAGATTACTTGGAACTTTACAAGGCAGAAATGTCAATATTACCCCCATCAATCTCCAGGCAGAGAGCACGTCAAAGTTCAACACCCACAATGTGCCAAGAATGTGTTGCCTGTAAAAACTGCCAGCAAAAAGAGGGAGCAGCTGAACCCCTGTCTACTGCCAGAGAATGTACCCAAAGCAGAGAAATATTGATTGCACACATGGTAATAAATGATTAAGCCACCAAATTCACTCAAACATATCAGACACTGCCATTTGAAAAGTGCTTCTCAACAAAATCCTTACACTAGCTCATGCATTTTAAATCCAGCTGCCCCCGGAGGGAATGAAATCTCTGACTACTAATTTACTGACCTCTAAAAGTCAAATATAAACAACATCAAATAAGAGGCATACATTCCTCACTTGTCTTTCAGGACACATTTTGCATCTATGGTAATGTTCCGTTGGGGTAGAGTACAGTTAATCAGTCTCTCCAGACGTTGCAATGTTGTGATTGCAACAATTAATGCAAATTCTGTCAATGCCTGTGAATTCTGCACAACCTTTCAGATTTGCCCAATCATTACAATTTTTCCACAAATTTGACTAATTCCACCAATCACACCACCTCCCACGTCATTCATGTATGTCTTAATGAACCAATTAAGTGTTTTATTACTTTTTTCTGTTTGTTTTGTCATGGGTAACAACATGAACACAAAGTTTGTCTCTGTTTAAAAGATGAGGTGCACTTTTTAATTTACAAATAAAGCACATTTTGTTATAATTTTTGTAATCCTGAGCCGTTTTGACAAGGCTACTTAGAACAGAGTGTGGCTTTATTCTCCCTGGAACAAGCTGCCTTTGATTTTTAATGAATTAAACCTATACAAAAAAAAAAACCTTGTTTTTTTGCATGACACTGGCTCCTACAATTTCATTGCTAAAAAAAACGCCTAAAAACATCACAACATGCATCACATTTTTTTTAATTGCTGCCATGAAAACAGGAATTTTAGGGCCATTTTAGGGAAACAATAGTGTACTCTACTGTTATGTAACAATGTAAAGAATACTGAATCCTTTGTTCAAGTAGCTCCCCCTTGTTACTTTACAGTCTTATGGCTGACATGATGGCTATAGCAACAGAGGCAAAGCTTACATTACAGAGTTGCTGACATTAGCTAGACACAACGTCTCGGAGGCTTTCAACATAAAGTACAGTGATGCAATGTGAGGAAGTGTCATCATCTGTGCTACCCCTTAAGCAATACTCCTAACGTCCATGCCTATGAGATGAGTAAACTAATGCAAAGCTTTAGATTGAAAGTCAGAATCACAGTGAGTCCAAGACTAGATTGTTTAGAAATATTAATTTGTTAAAAAGTATGTTTGTTATTTTCATATCCCTCAGAAACGTGTGCATGTATGCATTTCAGCATAGAGTCATGACAGGTTCCAGGACCAGCACCCAGAGCAGGTTGAGACTTGAGTGTCTTGCTCAGGGATTCACTGTGACTACCAGTTTCTTTTCCAGCAATATGAGATATTTTATTGTGTTACTCATGTTCCTGTTAACAGGCTAACAGTGTGCAATCCTTTGACAATTTTAAGGCCGACCCTATCACTAATTTGTGCGTATGTGAGGTCAACATAGAGACAAACAGTCGCTAGCCCTGCATGATATTTAATACCAGTACTATCATTCTCCATTATCTGCTACTGCACTGGACAGCTTCATCTGTATATACAGATATACACTTTATGGACAGTCTCATCCTTGCAAAATATTTTATTTTATCATTTTCTGGTCTCATAAAAAACACATTTCATTGTATTCATTCTTCATTAATCTGTTTAACAATTAATTTTATCTTCTATATTAGTATTATGAGCACTGTCCCTTCAGCCACATGCTGCTTATTGCACAGCAGAGTTGGGTGTACACTATTCCTCTGACATATGATATTTCACTGCTTTATTTCTGTACTTCTCTGTGGATGTAACACTATTTTTCCCCTTCTGGGAACAGTAAAGATCATATTATCTTCTCCTGTCTCTACAGGCATACACATATAGCTAAATTACTGACATTTAAGATGAAGTAAGGAAAAGATCTGCCATAGAAATTCTATGCAAGATATTGAGACAAAGCACAGGATGTGCTTCTGGTGATCCCTTTACCGGCCTGTATTGTTAAAACCACCCATTCACTGACTATGTGTAACCATGTTACAGGGGAGGCTGTGTACAAAATAGACTAATTAAATTAGAGCAGGGGTTTTGCGTGGTAACTTCCAACACCCTGTGTTCAGTGTAGATGTGCTGGCTAGCTCACCACAATGTATGACATAACACAGAGACTAACTTCAGTGTTTACCTTGATAATGCTGCTCCTGCGTGGTATTTCAGATTTGGCATCCAATCCGACAGAGGTGTTGGCGGATTCCACCCCGGCTTGGCTGCCAGGTGCGACGAGGGAGCCTGAACCGACCATATTTTCAGATATCCCACAGTCTCCATTCAAGACCGACACTTCGCAATGCGTCTTGCCAGCTGCTTCGTCGCTGGGCACGGCCGTATCCCCAAGATTCAATGGAGGCAAGCTGCCGTCCTCCCCAAACTCCGCCATAGGCACTTCGAGCACACACACACACACACACGCTCACATTCACATACACACACACAAGCTGGCAAGCTGCTGGGTAGCAAAGCCTTATGTTTCAGCTTTACTCCAATTTCCTGCCTGGCCTATTGCCTCGTTGTAACATTTGCACGCAATTCTGCCATATCATCTCTGGGTGCACATATCTGTCAGGCTCCTACAGACCGAGGGGCTTGCTCCGTGCATTGTGCTCTGTGAAGAGAAACCACAGCGATTAGCATAATTAGGCAACATGACATCAGTAACAGCAGTTACATTAATAGCACCAGCTATTCAGCTTTGCACAGCCATATATAAGCGTGCGGTGCTCACATTTCGTTTGCACTTAAGGCGGATGTTAACTTACAATCAGTGAAGGCTGTCACCGCACATGCAGCATGATACATACAGCCGACATGCTTCCTTATAACCGTATGTACTGGCTTTGTTGCATTTTTTTTAAGAGAAGTTCCCCGTTTTTAGCTAATTTCCAACGTTTCAAGCCCACAGACTACCCCGCTACTGTATATTGCATATCACTGTAGTGATAACCCACCCTTTACAGCAGTGGTCGGTAACGTTAGAGTTAAAATCACATTAAAAAGCACGTTAAGTTGGCAGTTCAGTCAAGTCTCCCACATAACTCATGACTATCTTCAGTAGATTTAAATACTTGCCTTGCGAACTGCCTGGTCTGTCCATGGGAACGACGGTGGCTCTTCCTTTCTTTAAGTTGTTGCTGCAGCTGAGCAGCCAGATCACCGTCCGCTGTCTGTGCCTCTGTACGCTGTGAGCCGAGCTAGCTGGTAGTTAGCCTGCTAGCTAACCTCACTCGGTGGCTAGCTGGGTGAAGTTAGTTTTTTTTTTTTTTTTACAGCCAACTCAAAGTCCAGTCAGTACACAACCCGCGTTCAAAGTCTGCTTTAGCAAACAAAGGAAGATATTCCCTCCACCGCCAGACAGTCTTCACAGTCACTACTTTACTCTGTTCGTCTTTAAAATAAAATTTAAAACAAAAAACCCTCAGACCGTCACTGCCGTTAGGTGTCTCGCGCACGAGTACCTCTTGATTAACCGTCAGAACTCGTTTCCAAGGAACACAGTTGTGTACGTCTCGTGAACGCGCAAAACAGGCTG
The DNA here is from genome assembly GCA_027495735.1 of Lutjanus campechanus. Classification (NCBI taxonomy): domain Eukaryota; kingdom Metazoa; phylum Chordata; class Actinopteri; order Lutjaniformes; family Lutjanidae; genus Lutjanus; species Lutjanus campechanus. The sequence continues at coordinate 9,823 of JAJHUR010124126.1, read as the reverse complement.
TGTTGTCAGTCAAACCTGATTTTTTTTTTCTTTCACCGACGGGCAAGAAACGCCCCCTTTTTTACTCTTCTGCAAACATGCATGCCAAACAAAGTTCACAATCTACTAAGATATTCTTTAAAATTACTGTGACTTAATGGACATATGAAGCATTTTTATGTAGACACTGCAAAAAGACATGCTTTATTTGCACAGATCATTTTGGTCACTCAAGAGTCATCTGTATGGACAGCTTATTTGTATTTTTCCAATATGTATTTTATTTTATTTTTTTTAATTTGAGGTATAGACTATAGCAGAGGTTCTCAATAGACCTTTTCACAGCAGTCATATGAAATAGTAGGATAAACACAGGTGTTACCAATTACACTAATTAAAGGGATAGTTCACCCAAAAATGAAAATTCAGTCATTATCTACTCACCCTCATGCTGATTTAAGGTCACGTTTAGTTTTTTAGTCCACAAAATACTGCTGGATTTGCACAATCTCCCAAACAGTTGAAGTGCATGATGACCAGTTTTCAAACAGAAAAAACAACAGGAAAAAAATAAAATAAGGTGCCTCCATACTGCTCATCTGGCATAATCCAAAAAGCCCCGACATGCCAAGCTGCCTCTAGATCCTTACCTTGGAGCCACATTCACATGTGCGTGCACACAGTTGATTAAAAACTAACCTTTAAAGAGTCAGACCTGTCCTTTGTTTTTGTTGTAATTGTGATGTCAGTTACATTTGGTTCGGTTGTTGCTATGGAACATTAAATAATCCATCTTTGCTCACTGCATTTGACCCATGTCTTACCCTCAGGTGCAAATAATGCCAGTTATATCAACTTCTTTTTGAAATACAAACATTTGAAATCATCGGTTAACTTACTGGTATCAGACGGTACAGAACAAAATCCCCCAATCCCTATTTGAGAACTGCTGGCTTAATGGACATATGATACAAATTAAGGTCTTGTTACATTTGTTGTTAGCAGCAGGCTGATTCTGTTTGACCTGAATGGAATGGGACCTTAATTAGTATAAATGGTAACACCTGTTTGTAACTTACTATTTCCTGCCAAAATGCCTATTTTTCTTGTCAGCCGGGGGATCCTTTATAAGAGAAATGTATTATCAAGATGTTAGACATGTATTGAAAATATCTGCACCATGTCAACACAGAATACCCATATTATTATTTATATTAGGGATGCACGATTAATATCCGGTATTCTCCTATCACAGCATAACAGTCTTTGTTGGCTTTGGCATATATTAGCTGATGAATATTGGCTAAAACAATACTGATTTGACAGATTATGTCAAAGTATTTAATTTGAATTCTGAGGCTAAATGTTCTATTAAAGTTAAAGTATGTTTGTGTAGTTTTTTGTAAAATGAAAAACTAACATTTAAAGATTCAGAATCATCCTTTGTGTGTGTTGTAATAGTGATGTAAGTAAGATGTCAGTCGTAGCTATGGAGCATTAAATCATCTGTCTTCTCTGTCTGACCCTGCATTACCCTCAGGTGTGCATAACAAGAGGTTTTATCAACTTTCCATCATATATGTTCTCAGAATAATTTGACATAGCCTATTTTATTACACCTCTACTTAGTTATGTGAAAGAAATCTGTTTCAGAACCCATACTGGGTCTATGCTAGAAATTGAATCCTTTGTTCAGAAGTTATTCTCCTTCAGTATTTTCAAACTCATTCCTTATAGCTGACATTATAACAGCTACACCAGGAGAGGCTAAGCTTACATTATAGAGCTGCTGACATTATACAGACAGTATCTCGGACACTGTCTGTGAGGAAGTGTACCTTAACAGGGACCCCATCATGTATGTCCTTTAGAATAATTTGATGTAGCCTATTGTGTAGCCTATGTAACATATACTAAGTTATGCTAAGAGTCATAGATCGTCATTAGAACTCAGAGACATTTTGTCCAAATCACTCAATAGTCATCTGTATTTTTGACAGTTTATTTGTATGTATTTTATTTTTATAGGGAGGAGTATCAGCTTATAGCAGTGGTGCACAATTTTTTTGTCAGCCCCTTAAAAGACAAAATACCCTTCATGCACGTCCCTTTGAATGATTTGACAGAGCCGTTTTTTACATTTCTACATAGTTATGTGAAAGAGCAACACAAGAGAAATGTATCATGAAGATATTAGACATGTGATTAAATATTTGCACCATGTCAACACAGAACTGGCGAGAAGAGAGAGACAGTTTCCACCATTAATGGGTGACGTGTGGGTGATGCAAGCTTGACTGGTGGGAGGAAGATTTAAATATATATATTTAAGATATTAAGAATTATAGATTACTAGATTAGAACATAATCCCCCTACTTGGGAACCCCCGGCTCAATGGACATATGAGGGAGTTTTATTTGGACATTGCACAAAGACATGTTTAATTGTCCAAATCACTTTGATCACTCGTTAGTTATCTGTATTTTTGACTGTTTATTTGTATTTTTCAGTATGTATTTATCATCAAAGGCATAATCTGCAACGTTTTCCTCAAAAGGCAAAGTATAGACTCATATAAACATGTGTGGTGGTGTCTGTGTTTGCCCTCTGCTTGTATTTCCTTATTTTCTTATTTCTTATAAATCTTACTATTATTATGCACTGGCAACTTTTTGGTGCAAACAGTTCAAACAAATCCTACTGATTCTATCTTAAAGCTCATTTGCAATGCCCGTCCCTAGGTGGGCATTTAAAATATAAAACTCGTCAAGAAAATACATCCAGCACAAAAAACAAAAGGCCACAAAAAAGTAAGCAAACAAACAAACAATGGGAATGCTACTTTTGTTTATTTTGAAATATCTCTGAACATGTTTCACAAGTGGTCTATGAAAGATGTTATTATTAATATTAAAATAAGCCAATTGTTCACTCACTTTCACATGTAGTAAGTCCAGGAAACTTAAGTCGCAGATGAGAAAACATTTTTCTCAAGCACTTCTTGGAGAATAAAGAGAAAAATCACACTAAAAGGGCTAAAATGCTGAACTCACTGGGTATAAATCAGTCTGGTCATTGTAGTTTTAAATGAACATACTTGGCTAAATAAAGGCATTTAATATAAAGTAAATCTTCTCCTTGTTCTGTCATAGTTTGCCCATGAAACATCATCTTTTCTATACTGTTGCTGTTGATGTCAGGTTTATTCAAAAGCTGCATATAATATCTCTGAAGGACGGCCATTATCGTCACAGAAAGGGTCACATGACAGCTGCTTTTCTGTTTAGAGTCACATTGTGTGTCAGGTCTTCCTCTTTATGAGGGCAGTACATGGGGATGATGGACTGATCTCAATGGTGAGGAAATATCTTTTACTGAATAACAGCCTCTTGTGCTCTTTCATCAGTTTCTTTCTTTAGTTATTTATTTATTTGTTTTTGTGAAATTAAGCCCACACAATAACCTATGTGACTAAATAGAATCCTCACAAATCATCCAAATCATCAGTTCATGAAGATAACCAAGAGCCCGGAAATATTAGTCATACATGGTAGAACATACACTGTACCTCACATGTAGCTCATATAGCCTCCTGCGTACGAGACACAGATAGTGAGTGATGAGGCATGACAATGTGTTCTACATGATTTAATGCATTTTATACATAGGCCACTGGTTCAGATGAAGGCAGATACACTAAACAGTGTGGGCTACAAACACAGGAGCTATGGTGCGTGAGTTGTACAACAGAGACATCTGCTGGTCAATATGGGTTATTTTTTTTATTTTTTTTGCAGATTTTCTTATAACCAACTTCATGTCTTCTTCTTTCTTGTTATCATCTGTATGCAACACAGTGATTGTCAAACCGGGGCCCAGGGGCCGCGGGAGGTCCTTGAGTGGGTTGTAGTGGGGCCCCAGCAAAACGAGGGGTAGAATTTTTTAACTTACATCAAATTATTTGGAAGTTGGAACGAGAGAAGAAATAGGAATGGCTGTTTTGATTGAGTGTAGTTACTCCTTGAGACAAAACCCTCTCAAACAGGGAGTCCATGGTCTAATGTGCATTTATTGTGGAGGTCCTTGGCACCAAAAAGTTGGGAATCCCCGTATCAATACACTGCTAACACGTTCTAATATCTATTATCAGTGGTTTCCAGCCTTTTTGGTCCATGAGGTCATAAAACATGTTATGTCAGTTGCCAGTTGTACTGTATATGTCCCCTGGTTGCAAAAACATCAACCCAAGAGGGATTTTTTTTCTTTATTTAAATTAAGAGGCAAGAAGATGTAAAAATGATCCAACTAATCTCTATAAAAAAGGCTGAAAAAATAAGTATAACATATAAAATTGACATGGAATAGCCAGTCATTTATTGAAAGGTGCAATTAATGCTATAATATTAAACATTTCTGCATTAAAATGTCTGAAAACACGAGTCCTGTGTTATATATCAGGTTGAGTATTGTACTATACTAACCCAAATGTTTCCAACATTGGTCAAACCCAGAGGAATCTGTAATTTATTCAAGGTAACAATCCATTTCCTACTAGCTGCTTGTTGCCGTAACATCCAGGAAAACACAGGCCCTATTGCATGTGTCAGAGAGTGATCATAGATGTTTAAACATTATATGAATAAAACATAATACATCTCATCCATGAACATGATTTCTGCGTGAGTCATGTCAGGTAGATTTTTATGTGCCATGGTGGTTGTTTAAAGATGAAGAAAACAACTCTCAAACACTTCAAACTATATGTTTTGTTAATGTTTTAAATATGAGAGGGACCTCTAGTGGCAGGGTTTACATGTTGTGAATTTAAAGAATTTTAAATTACATTGCAGTCTGGACAGGAAAAAAGTTCAAGCTGATGAAGATGCTAATGCTGTGATGATATTTACCTAATTTGCACCCATGCATCATTAATGAATTATGTTGTAGCCGATATCACAAAGTGTCAAATAATGTATCAGTTTTATTATTGTACTTCATCCAAGCTTGAAGAATAAGCCGTCTTGTAAATGTAAGCTGACCCGAAAGGAAGGATTTAAAGTTTTAGAAGATCTAATAGCTCTTACCTTTGGTCTCATTTAAAGTAATATTAAGGATGACACATAGTGCGGTGGTGTGCGTACTCTGGGCTCTAGAAAGATATTTCATCTTCGCTGTAGTTTGAATGTGTAAACATTTATAGACTGAAGTTTTATTAACATATTAACATTGAGCACTGGGATGTCCATGTTAAAAATATCAACTGACTAACAGTCGGTTGAGGTTATACTGTTAACTGCTGCACTGCTTTACAAGCAACATAGCCACATGATTGTATCCCTTATCTATAATCCTCATGCTAGTGCAGCTCAGTGCTATAATATATTATTCCTTTGGCTACCTGATGCCAGCACAGCAAGTTATAAACTCAACATTTAGTTACTTATTATCACTTAAAAGTTGACATGTGGAAACATTAGCATTAATTTTGAGTTCTGTTTCTTTTTGGCATATTTATTCTCGTTCTAGCTCTGTTTTGTTCTCCACCAACTCCTGAGGAAAATCTCTTGAGGCTCAGATGCTCCCAGGGTTGCGTCAGATTACTGAAAACAAATTACATGGCAATATTTGTAATTAGTAACATACTCCATTGGATTACAAACAAATGTAATCTAATCTGAATACTTTTTGATCACTTTAAAATGAAGAATTGAGAATATTGCACCTTATACTATACATAGATGCAGCCACAAAAATATGAGTGTCATGAATATTCTTTCTTCTCTTTAGACATCATAATCCCTTAAAACATTTTCAACACTTTGTGTGTTGTTTGGCGCTGCGTACATCAAAGACTTCTCATTAGAAACAGATGTCTGTTGCTGCTGGAAACCACACTGATGAGAGCAGTGAGAGTGAAAGAAAATAAAGTTAAAGGCTGTAAAACCAAAACAATGATCTGAAAGACAGTAAATTATAATAGTTCACTGCGGGTTTGTCAGAATGAGCAGATCAGTCAGTCAAAGCAGCATCTGTAACATCAACTCACTGAAGTAAAAAATGGGCATCAGGTGGTTCATCTGCTGTTGTTATTTTCTTAAGTGATGATGTTGGAAGACAATGGCGCTATCGCTCACTGGCACAGGTGTGATCTGAAAAACCTGATCATCATTTCTTCATATCAGCTGACCAACCCCACCAAATGCTCTGTTTCCTCCATACTTCCCCACACATCTGGATATAATAATGAGACCGCAATATTCATGTAGGCTTTAACGGTCCAGTGTGTAAGATTTGCATGGATTTATTGGCAGAATACGGCAGAGATGTTTTCATCTCGTATAGAATGAAATGAAATGAAACTGTGGGAACAAGAGAAAACTGCAAAAGAAAGTTGCTTTTTTTTTGGTATAATTCATTTAAAATCAAAGGCAGTTTGTTCCAGGAAGAACAAAACCACACTCTGTCCTGAATTACAAAAATTATACGAATCTACTTTATGTGTAAATGAAGAAGAGCACCTGAAGGTATTCCACAAAGAAGAAATCTTTTTGAAGTTCAAACTCAAAAACAGCACAAAATTATAAAATACAACTGCAGAGAGAGTCGATAAATGTCACTGTCAATTTCAACAACAAATGTGCTCTTTTCAGTACCCATGACAAAATAAAAATATATAAATGCAAAAAAAAATAGTGAATAATAAGACAAAATACTGAGTCGGTTCATTGAGATCTACATTATTGATCACGATGATTCAAATTTTAGATTAATCTAGAATTACTCAGAGTGAGTTAGCAGTTCAATATATTTTATAAGATTTTAAACATTTTAACACTGATAATAAGAAAATTCCACCGAGAACCATCACAAAAAATAATCTTAGCCAATGGAAAAAGGCCTGAAATGAGAACATAAATAAAACTTTATTATTTGTAATAAATAAGGGGTCTTTGTTTCAAAATTTAAGGGCTTTAACACAGAAATTCAGCGAGTTACAGGTGCTGAAGCAAAACGTGTCACAACCCTTCCTGGACTTTATTTTTAATGGAGTCCAATAAATTAATTATTTCATTAATGTCAGGAAATTAGAAATCGAGGCCACTTGTGAAGTTTTATTGACAGAGACGATGATAGTTGCTAAGCAACCAAGATCATTTATATTTTAAAAAATAAATGAGAGTGCAGACACTTTTAGGAACAGTCAGGAAGCAGCAGCATTGTATTTTTTTCCAATTCAATAAAGTTGTTGCACATATAAATATGAAAACAGTCAGAATGACCACCTTGGCTGTTCTAGTGTTAAGCAGCATTACATGAGAGGGTGTGCTTTACTGTCATTATTGGCACAGCTCAAAGTAAAAAACTTTTTGCTAGTGTTATCTTCATCCCTGGAAACACACAGGGCCTGACTAATAACTGAAAAACAATCAGCCAGTCGACCTCTTATGTAATGAAACTTAGTTTACCACTCCAGCAAGTGGGTCGACCCTTGGTAACAACTTAGCAACAGGGACGATTTTTAGTCCCTGATGTGTCAGACAACCAACTCCAGCTGACATTAACACTTTGTAGGGAGGGGGACCCTTCACAGACATGTATTTTTAAACTTGCAGCACGGCGTCAGACTCAGCTGGTGGCAGAGGCTAAACAGAGTTTCTGTGTGATCCAAACATTTCCAATAACTCCAGAGTGTTGTAAAGTCCAAAAGTCAAACATTTATTGAAAAAAGATAGATGTAATACATTCCAAAATTCACAATATATTTCTAGCTGATTAAATATTCTGCTTCAAGCCGTATGTGTTTGCATTTAGCCTTTCAAAAACAACATTTTCATTGTTTCATTTGCCCTCCTGCTTGCTGCACACAAGGGGACACTAACAGCACCATAAATTAAATGGCGGAGTAATATTTTTAGTGATGAGCACATCGTTCTGTGTGTTGTTTGATCACCTTCTAAATGTCTAGTTGACCAATCAGATTGCTTGGTCAGAACTACTTGTTGTATAGCTAGATTAAGTTGTAGTTCCCTTTTCTGCTAATCATTTAAAACAACATTAGAATTATATACAGTAGATTGATTAGATGAGAGGTTAATATTTCAAAACCCTTCTAAAACATCCCTTTAACAGAAGGCAATCAATACTAAACCAGATGTTTCTGACTCGTATTCTTTGCTGAGTATATTATTATAAGCTTATAGGACACATATCACAGTTAGAGTAGCTTACTTCACTGACAGAGAACCAACAAAGATGTAAATAGTCTGAATAGTCTCAGTTTTCAGACTCAAGAGCTTATCTTCAAGCAACTGGAATGATTTTATTCTTGCACTGGCATGAAGCAGGACATCCTGTCTTCATCCACGGTTTGTTGCATCCAAAGATTTTAAATAAGGTCGGACAGTTGAGGAATTTGTTTATTATAGGACAGGGGTTGGCTGAAATTGAAAAGAGACAAAACAATGAAGATATTAGTTTGTTGTCTTTTGTTCTACCTCAGTAGACAATATCAATATACATTTTATTTGCCAAACAAATAACCCAGTGTGTATTTGTCATAATATGTGTGACTTACTGCAGAGTTTGCCTTCAACACAGTTATTGGGACAGAGCGCACACGGTTCTCCAGCTGTGTAAGGTATCCATCCCTTGAAGTTTCCTCTGTTAAACAAATTAAACAGTTGTTTTGTTTTGTTTTTCAGAACTAAACCCTGAAGACAGTTTCAGATTTTCTTCCACCACAATTAAAGTCAAGATGAAAAGAAAAATGATCTATGAAATGAAAAAAAAAAGATTTATTTACTTCTATTTTTATATCAAAACCCAATGATGACAAAATACGACTTGTGCTTTCATATGCTAGAACCAACTAGTTTCGATCAGTTATATCATAATATCCACCTGTCAATCAATCTTCAACTTCTAGCGGTGTAGAGCTAAGATGCTAGCTAGCAACAGTATGGTGCGTTTGTTGGTGTGTCATCAGGTGTTCGCCTTGTTCCATTTATCCAAAATACTGCGACTACAGCCAGCTGGCTAGAAATATTAATTTGGGGGGAAGTGGTACATTACAGCAGATTATGCGCAAGACATTTTACAATGAACTGCTTCAGCAGCTAGCTAACATTAGCTATATGGAGCATATGATGGATAACTTGATGTCTTTATTCACTGATTTGGGTGAAACTGCATCGTAGCTTATGTAGAAAATATCTTCTGGTTATTCTTCTAACATACTCCGGCTGTTGGGCTTCAACTCTTGGTGATTTAGAGTACTAACTTAGCTGCCGTTAGCAGACAACAGAGCTAACCAACCAACTAACTAACAGCTGTTAGCTCAGTTATCCGTTCGGCTAAGTTAGCTGACTCAGACACCTTTGTACTGTCTTTATACTGTTTCTGTCTAAGAATACAGAATAATTCATCCCTCTAGCCTGTACTTGCAAAATCTCTGGCATAAACTACTATTCATCACTTTTCATTCATTCAAATATTTTTACAAAATCCCTCTTTCCTTTAAACCTTCCCTTAAGAAGTTAGGAAGTTAGTTAGGATGTCTGGTTTGGTGCAGCTGTATTGTTGTCCGGATGGAAACAGTACTTTTAGAGTTGACTTGCCATACAGTGTCAGAAACATAATAAAAAGGAAAAACAGGGTGAAAACTTGTCAGAAATTTTGAGAAATACGGGTGAATTGTGATCACAGGAAGAAGTAAGGAGAGTGCAATAAAAGTCCCTCCAATAGCTGCCTGTTTTTACAAACATGTGGAAGAAAACAGCACTCTGCTTTCTGTTTCATGTGAACTTTAAGTTCTCCTAGAAATCAAATGTGAAACAAAGTCAT
>JAJHUR010124123.1:9322-23378 GCA_027495735.1 Lutjanus campechanus | reverse complement strand
ATGTAACTTTAAAAACTTAGTATCCAGACAGCCTTAAAATTTTAAATTGACTGAATTTGAAAAGACAAGTTGAGGTAATTTTTGTAATTATTCTAAACTTTTCTAGTCACATGAACTTGATTTTAATTCAGTTGTACTTGAGAAAACGTGTTCAATAAGCAACATATAAAGTTGACTGATGAACATAACAAACAAATTTGATTCCCTTTTGCATTTTCTCAGTCTGAAGAGTCGGTTCCTCATTTCACACAAATAACTTACAGCTGCAGCTGCTCGAGTCGGAGCTACTTTGTTCCAACATCGGCACAGAGACAACATGTGAAACTGCCCTTTGTGAATGTTTTAAATTTTAAGTATAAGAGGGTAGAAACTGAATTCAGCACTGACCTTCATCATAGCTCACTGCGTTTTCTTTAATGTAAAAACAAACAACCATGACACTTCTTAAAGTTTATTCAAGACACTTAAGTTTTATCATATATGTTTTCTGCAAACTTTACAAAATAAGGATCTCAGGAGAGTTTTAACTCTCACACAATGCATGCTGGGATACTAGAAAGTTTGAATTTAATTAACTCGAATAAATAAAGCAGGAATATTTACATTAAGTTAATGAGAAAAGATAAGTTGATTCCACTTTTTTATTTTATTTTATTTTATTTTATTTTTTGCAGTGTACTGCATTAATTTGTAAATGTTTCTGTTGTTAGTTAGTTAACTAGTTAGTAGGCCTTTGGGCTGTTTAATCTATGAAAATGTATTTTATATTATAAGATCATCATATGTTTTCTTTGTAAAATCTGTAAAGTTGTCAAATAAATGTAGTGGAGCAAAAAGTACAAAGTAGCATAAAATAGAAATGCTTTAGTAAAGTGCAAATAACCTGAATTCATATTTGAGTACAGTACTTAAATAAATATTACATACCATCATGTCATGTCCTGCTCCTTGACACCTTACCCCCCAAAAAAGATCACCCAGAGGGACCCAGATCCCTCGGTGCACTGGCCTTTCTATTTTTTCACGTATTATTCTTTTACAGTTAAACAAAATTAGCCTAATTTTTTAAAAAAGAGCATGCAGGCAGAAAGTTTTCCTGTAGACTTGTTTGGTTTGGGTTTGTCTTACCGGACTTCAGGCACAGGCAGTCCTCCTGTCTCTTATACACATCTAGATGTGTATAAGAGACAGGGTCTGGGAACTGGGGATCACCGTGGCCCCCAGAGTCCTCGGCTTTGCCTTTGAGAGACCCGTAGATCTGAAGGCGTGAGGACAAAGCGTCCGAACGGCTCATCTCGCTGTGGCGCTGCTGTGCCCTGGCCTCAGCCAGGTAGCTCTCTCTTAAGAGCTGAGACAGTGACGGCGGCTGATCAGTGTTTTCCTGCATGCTGTGGAAATAACCACAAAGTATTCAGTTGAAAATCAAGTATTTGTGTTGAAATATTTAGTGCTGAATAGGGATATAACAGTACCAAAAACTCATGGAGCAATAGTACCACAATAAAAAGTCCACAATGATATTTATTGCAATATTAAAAAGCAAAAGAGATATAATATGACCTGTCAGCAGTTTTCTTATTTTGCCCAGTGTGTGTGTTCATTTTAAAAAGCACTGTAATTTATGTCTGTCTTTGGGACATCATGATAAGGGCAGGAATAATAATCTGTTAATTCCTCAACAGGAGAGACTTGATGTCCTCAGCAATTACGTGGAGAAAAATATGAGTTGGAAAATACTGGGATATTGGATACTGGCAAAAAATTTCTCTCCAAAGACTTTTTCATACTGCACCTTCTCAAATATGAAGATTTACTGCTTTTCTTTGGCTTCTTTGGGTTTTGTAGCATTTTTCTTGGGTTTACAGAGCAGATTATTCACAAATTCATCGTTAAACTAATAATGACATTATTAATGGCCAATTGCAGCCCTAAGAAACAGTAATGTAAGTGTAAGTATTCATAACTTGCAGCAAACAAGATTAAACGTGCAACTGACACGTCTAACAGACCTTTAAATCACGACGGTAACTGAAGGAGGAACGACTGATTCATTCACTGTTGTCATTAACTGTCATTTGATCATCAAGTTTTATTACACGGTCAGATGCTTTGGTAACAGCGTCATCAATAATGTCCTAGACTTCAATTAAAGTGGTACCATTTGGACTTGTCATAAAGATGTCATTAAATGTTATAAGGCCAGATGACAGAGTTAGCTGATGGACGGACAGCGGTTAGCTAGTTTACTTGTTTGCTAAAGTAGGCTAACCGCAGTCTACTGTTATCTGTAGCTGCTGTTAGCCAGTTAGCTCGGTTAGCTTGGAGCTAGTCGCCTAATTAGCTAACTCAGGCCCCGGGAAGCCAGGAGGAAAACATTCATGTAAATTGTTTAGATTTATGTTTTCACATTACATTAAACTGTCATGTGTGGGTGGTTTTGACACTGGCTGTCATGACACCGTTATAAGTGCGTCATGAATGTTTTCCTTGACCTACCGAGGTAGTTTTCTTGCTGGGTTTGGCTCCTACAGATAACAGTAGACCGTGGTTAGCCCAGCTTAGCAACAAGTAAACTAGCTGCTGTCAGTCCATCAGCTAACTCTGGTGTCAAACTGGCCTTATGACACTTAATGACATCTTAATGACATCTTTATGACAGTCCAAATGGTGCCACTTTGGTTGAAGGCCAGGAAATTATTCATGACGCTGTTACAAAAGCATCTGACAGTGAAATAAAGTCCAAAATTAACCACTTGAGGTCAATATTCATGACACACTTATAATGGTCTTATGAAGGGCAGCATCAAAACCAACCACATATGTCACTTTAATGTAATGTGGAAATGTAAAAGTAAACATTTTCTTTAAGTCTGATCATGTTCAGCTGTCATAACAAAGGTTTTGACAGGTTATGTCATTTTGATTAATGTCAAGTCATAATTGACACTTACACATTCAAAAAGACTCCTTCATGTTCATGACATGGTTATGACAGTGTAATGTTAGTCTTATGCACACCCCTTCAAATAAAGCATCATTCTCTTTCAATCTTATTTTAATCCCTTTACATATTTATTAGATATATATCTGATCCATAGAGTAGAGTTAATAAAGACATATACTTATATGTATTTCACATTAATAATACTCGGTGTTGTGTTGAAACAATCCCTGGTGAAATATTTGGTTCAAAGATGGAACATGAATACAGAGACTGTGGTTAAAAGCAGGCGATATGTGGTAAAAATAGCTTTTTATTTTAGCCTAATTTCAGCTCTGACGGGGTGTCAGGTTCATGCAGCGACACCAGATCTGATGGGACACACGCAGGCGTTTTAGACGAACACGTATGTGACGTTTAGTCTTTGCACAACTTTTTGACACTAGGCATGGGGCAAGTTATTGAATACAGACATGAGATAGGGTACACATATGCTACTGACACTCAAATCAGTGCAATTAAGAGACGCAGCAATGCCCTTCCAACAGACCTGAGGCTGCAGCTGTTGTGTACATTAATCCTTTGCAAACAGGCTCCAAGCCCACCAAGTCATATCTAATAATAGCCGGGGGTCAGTTTACATGAAGAAAATCAACAAAAAAAAGCAGCCGCCCCCCCCTCATCCTGCTGTGTGCCCTTGTTATCTTGTTATCGTGCTACAGCAACAATCATTAACCAAATTGCACAAACAGAACTATAATGATCATAAATGGGGGGGCGGGGGGGCACTGCTGAGTGAGAGGGGCCCACACAGATGAACGGGCCCCTCCTCTGGTTTACTACAGCACCACACATGCAGGCAGGTTAGGATAATTCAATTAAACATTCACACAGAAATAGAGTCGAGCTTGTCTGAGGCTCAATGTCAGAGCTTTTCTGAGGCCGATGCCAAAAGACGACAACAGGACAGTGAGAACAACAATTAAATTAGGGGGTGGTGTGTTTTACCTTCAGAATAAACCCAGCTGGCCCCTGTGAAGGACTGGTAAATCCTCCTCAGAGTGCACCTGTGCTCAAAGAGGGAGATTCCGGTCTTCTGGCTGCTGCCACCTGGGGAAAATCTCGGACACGGGCAGCTGCCCAGCCTTCCCGGTTTTATCACGCAGAGTTAACCTTGGAGTTTACAGGAAAAATATGGAGCCGAGTAGCTAGGGTAACATGTCACCAGTACAAGTAGCAGCATTTGTCAGCGCGGTAGTCGCAGGTTATTTTTGGGGAGGCCTGGCCCATGTGTCTGGGTGGCGTCCCCGCTCATTGGCCAGGGGGGGCATGCTGTAAAGGGATTCCTCCTCCAGTGGTCCGTCAGAGGCCTCCATCCTACAGAATTAGAAGCCCCTCATTGAGCCTCTCACACACTAACATTAACACAGCAGATAAACAGCAATAATCAAAACACAAATGTTGTGAAGGACACATGCTCAGGGTTACACTTATCAAGTTTTTCCAGCACCTTACTTGTACTGAAAATCATTATTTCACTGCTTCATCAAATTAAATCACGTTATTGTGCTAAAAACAACCAAATTTATGTTTTGTGAATGTTTTGAATTCTAAAGATGGGTGAGAAATTAAAAGAAAAACAAAACTAAGTTTCATGTTTCAAAATGTGTCACCTGTCTCTAAGTCGATTTGGAATCAGGCCAACTCAAAAATCTCCCGCTAAATTTCCCTAAAAAAGTTGTTTTTATTGTGTTTTAGCAACTCATACATTACATGCCATTTTATTATGTAATTTCTTTTTCTTTTTGTGTCTTTGTAAATCACTCTGTAACCTGATTATTTTATCTTTTATTATTTCTGTTCCTGTTTTATTTATACTGTATTCCTGATTTTGTTCATATAATTTCTGCATCAGTGTATCCCTGAGAAGTAAATAAAGCTTAAATAAATGAATGAATCCACATTTCTGATGAATATTCATCAAAAACATTGTGTTAATATTTTGTGAAAGCACCAATAGTCATCCCGACGATATTATCACAGTATCAGCTGATCAAAACTATTGTGATGTTTGATTTTGTCCATAACGCCCAGTCCTAATAAATACTGTTTGGTAGTTTAATCTACAGCAATGCACAATTTCTGAATTTACGGTTGGGCCTGTTATTTTAGTGAATATGTGTATGTTAAGACATATTGTGAAATAGCCTAAAAATATTAAGATAATAAACCCTAGTAGTGATTTATTATTAAAGTAATCCAATTACACTTTCACTTTTCAAGCCCAAACACTACATAAAAATTAAAGTGTTTTCAAGGATTTCCAGGACCCGTAACAACGCCGACTGTGAAAAAGTGCAGGTGTTAAAACATCTGGTAATCGTGTGTGACTGGATTTTAGAAAAAAAAGAGAAAAAGAAAAAGAATTTTACAACATTTCTGAAACGGTATGAAAGCCAAGTGTAATTTTATTCACAGTTGTTCAGTTAGTTGTTTTAACATGAAGATTTTTTGCAGCTCGTTAGAGAAAAAGTTAATCAATCTCTGCAAATTAACATTGTACATCCAGGATTTGGCATCTGCAGTGACTCTGACTTTCTTCTGCTTCTTTAGGTTTTATCATAATACCTACTTACTGAAGAGGACAGTTCTCAAACCCAGATTTAAAACCTCAAAAAGGGGAAAAACAAAAATCATCTGCGTCCCGTGATTAAATGAAATTAGTTTATTTGAAAGACGATGAGAACCATTTCCAAGACCCACAGACGGAAAGAAAAAGCAAGCCTGAGCATCTATTTACACTTAAAACAGTGTAAGACCTTGTATCAAATACTTCTATTCAAGTGAATCGTTTAACAAAAATGCCTCTGTGACAAAAGCTTGTGTACACTGACCACTATCAAAGACAAAAAAAACCATTTACATCATGAACAGGCTATACATGGTGGGAACCTTTTGACGTACAGATACGCCGGACTCCGGAAAAACATTTGCATATAATTTGTTTCTGAAAATTCACGGAGCATCAGGCTCGATTTATTTACAGTTTAGGCATGATTACGGTAAGTTGTTAAACAAACTGATAGGGCTGTACCGAATATCCTTTCTTTCACATCTGAAGCTCATATTGAGGTTTTCACATTAATTTGGACTCAGCGATAAATCGGATTAAATGACTCTTTGTTCATCAACCAACCTGCCAGCCTTCTTTAATCAATATAATGCTCAGTTTAATCAACAAAAATGTGATTCATGGTGCTGTTAGATCGCTGCTGGACAGCCACGTTAATGCAGGTGCGTGCAGGAGAACAAACGGTTTTCCGACCACAGTGAAAATGTTTTTTTAAAAAGGTGAAACACTAGCAAGTACAGATCGTAGCAAGAAATTTAACTTGGTAAAAACATGACATCTATCCTTTTTCAATGGGTTTTGATTTTTGAATTTAAGACATCCTGGTGTTGTTGGAAATGTTTGGATCAACAAAAAGTATAATCAGAGGTGGGAAGTAACTAATTACTAATACTTTGTTACTGTACTGTACAGAATGTAGTTTATACTCTTACTCCCTACATTTTAATAAATATCTGCACTTTCCACTCCTTACTCTACTTTCAATTTATTGATATTTTTTTATTTTGCATCACTGCACATCACCTTCCCAAAAGCAAGACTGATTTCAACCAAATGCAAAAGACAGAAAAGACGACTCCTTAGTGTATATCATACACGACGGATGTAACAAGATGAAAATGACGAAAAAGATGCAACACAAAGACGGAAGAAGACAAAAAGGATGTAACAAGACAAAAAAAATGACATAAAATGCATAAGATGAAAAAATAATGAAACAAGATGAAAAAGACAAAATGAAAACAATGTAAGAGACATAAGACAAAATGTAATGAGACAAAAATGACATGAAAGATGTAACAAGATGAGAAAACGGAGACAAAAACTATGCAACAAGACGAAAAAGATGTAACAAGAAGAAAATGGATTGCAACAAAATGAAAAACGCAGTAAAGGAAGTAACAGGACAAAAACGATGTAAAAGACATAACTGAGACGAAAATGATGTAACAAGATGAAAACAACATAACAATACGAAAGAAGATGAAAACGGCAGATACGGTAAAAGATGTACTGTGGAGAAAAGGTGAAGAAAATTTAAAATGCATTTCAGAGCCTGTATTTTTACATTTTTACTCGAGTAAAGAAGTTGAATTGGGGCTTCTACTTTCACCAGAATCTTTTTTTGACAAGTATCTTTATTTCTGCTCGAGTGAAGAATGTGTACTTTTGCCACCTGAGTTTAATACTATCAATATTAGTGTAGCTTAACTTATCAGAAACTTCAAACTACTCGGTACAGCCCTTCAAACTGAAGTAAAACTAGGAAATTGTTAAGAAGATTTCTGGCAAACAGTGTAATGTCCTACATGGCAATCCCTGCCAATCCTACATACGAGGCTAAAACAGACGAGTGATATTTAAAGTTACTCAAGCCTAACAAACAAACGGGTTAACCAAAGCTCAAATGTTGTTAGTATCAAAAAACTTAAAATGGCTCAGTGACTCAGACAGCATACAACACTAACACTGTCAGCTCGAATCCGATGAAAAAGCAAAATAAGTACTGCAAATCCTCTTTGGCGTAACGGGAAAATACAATCCGGTTAATACCAACACAGTAAAGGCAACATGAAGAGAGTCATAGTTGAGGTCGATGACTTAGTTCCCCTTGTTCTCATTTCTGTTCACACTCGTTTGTGTCGAGTGAAGCCGCTGGGTTACAGACACAGTGGGCGAAACTGAGGGATCTGTAGTATTATCATCACATGGACAGTATTATTAGCAGCAGTAGAAAGTCTTAATTAGCCCAGTCTATCAAAAAAAAAGACACTTCCATGTTAAAGGTTAGGAATGAAATACCCATCATCAGCTCATCCCTCGTTTAGGACATCCGATCAGAACAGACACCGTGAAGGCACTCTTCAGATGAGGAAGGAGAACGGGAAGAAAACCATCCGCAGCATCCAACAAATACTGAAGCCGGATGCGTCATGACCACAGAGGAAAGCACCATAATGGAAGTCTGTGTGCTTTTTTTTTTTTTTTTTTTTACTTTTTTAGTGCAGTGAAATTAAGCTTCTGCCCAACATCAGCTTCTCTTTGTTATTCACAGTGTTTTGTGACCTCGAGTCGAGGGAGATGAAACTGACACATCGTCAACATTGTACCTAGTGCAGTGAGCCGACTTGTGATAAAGATGTGGGAGGCACAGTAACAGTTCTGCAGCGAAGTCCGGCGGCGGCCGCTCTGCTCATCAGGAGTCATCGCTGGCCCGTTTGCGAGACTGGTCACCGCTGGGAAACGAAAACACATCACAGGGCTCAACAATAAATCTCACAACTCAAGTGGTAAAAAAAAAAAAATTAATCTGATGATCTGAGCAGATAAGGAGCGAGCGATCTTGCTTCCTTCTCGTCTCCGCTGAGAGTGGCACATGCACAGCACTGATCTGGCACTCATGAGAAAAAGCTGGCAGGTCAAGACAAAGTTTATGAGTTTAATTATCCTAAAAACAGGAAGGTTAGTCGGGTGGTGTGAGCAAAACTTCCAACTATACTGTGCAGGTTGCTGCAAGCCTGAGAGAAAAGCAGATAAAACGGGGTTGTTTTTAAAAGGCACATCAAGTTTCTGAAAAACATCTCCGGAGTGTCACAACAAGAGCCGACAGCATCTCGCTTGCATGGCAGCTAAGAGGACAATCCCTTCTGCAGGGCCTTGCTGGTGCTTGGATGAAAAAATGAACATCGAGGCAAATCAGGTCATCCCAAAACTGATTACCACAGTGTGTCGCGTTTCAAACAAAGCTATTTACGAGTTCAAATAGTTTGTCGTTATTTGATAACTGCTGATCAAACAATTTGTATAGGGGCAAGTGAATATTGACTTCAGGCAAGTAGATTTCTGACGCAAAAATCCCCCATTAATGTTGAACTCTACATCAATATCAGACACTGTGAAGAGTAAAATTAGAAAACAAGTATCTCATACAACCCCTGACAAATAACCTGAACTATTCCTGTGCAAACCATTAGAAAGGAGAAATAAAACCATTAAGAGCAAACAAAAACTTTGCTCTCCATTCCAGACACTTCAAAACACATTTGACGTACTTGCATCTCATGCACAATATTTAAATTCATCTTGCGCTGCCTGTCATATCAGCAGAAATGATCATTTTGGGTAGATACAGATATTTCATTTTAAAGCCTTGATCGGCAGCTTCAGTGACATGCCGATATTATCTTGCATCCCCTGCAGTGCAAAGCAGTATTTATATTCAGATTGTGACTATCTGAGACTGAAGCCTCAGAGAACTGACCGTGGAAATCCGTTCATGGAGAGCTCCATCTGTAACTTCTGGTCGTGAGCGGCGTAATCAGGCAGCAGAGACTCCACAGCAGGAGGGTTGATTTGAGGAATAAACCCAGAGAAGAGAGCCGGGGCCAACTGGGCCCACTCTGAAAAGAGGAAACCGAAAATCTAAGAAACGTGTAGTGCTGCATGTTTTGAATGTTGCTACACCAATATGTCCATAGCATCCAAAGTACCAAAGCTATAAAAACAGAAAAGATTTAAGTGCAGTCTATATTTTCCTGCCTGAAATTTGGCTTGCACCAAACCCTGACAGTGTGCGGTTCAATCCGTCTTTATCAGCACTGACGCTGATTTAAAAAATATCTTATTTTGTGTGTAGGTCAAATAGGTAATGGAAACGTAGCTCACCAGGTCGGAGGCTGTAGAGGCCTTTAACCACACTGGCCATTGTAGATGGCTGCACTTGAAAGGGCATGGAATGAGCTTTGATGAGAAGAGCTGCACAAGAAAAAAATAAATAAAAACACAAATATTTCAGAGGTCATTTGTATTAGCAAGGAATGAATGCTTCTCTATGTACAGTTCCTATGTCTTGAACCAAAAATCCTGTGCTTTCCAGGATGAGAGACGGCAGCACAATGGGTGTAGACAAAAATCTGCCCTGGATTTGTGAAAAAGAAGAATTCTTTTGACCAACTTTTGTTACAGGTTCACAGTTACAAGCTGGGGTGCAGTTTTCTAAATGTCACGACAGCCACGAGGGCTTCAAATGAAGGGAAACACTCACGCATCAGTGTGTTGACATGTTTTTCTGCAACGTGATCAGCAAACAGCTTCATCAGATCCTCTCTGAGGTCCCTGTTCAGTTTGGACTCGATGTAGAACTTGTTCTGAAAACATTTAAACACAAAACATTTAAACTTAAAGGTACATAAAATACAAAAAGTACTTGATTTCCCTCATAGCTGTAGTTCTAATTATCCATCTTTTTGTGTTTGTGTGAATTGCAGAGTTTTGAAGATATCGACCGTAGAGATGTCTGCCTTCTCTTGACTGTAACTGAACTAGACGGCACTCGGCTTGTGGTGCTCAAGGCACCAAAAAAAGCATCTGAAGAACTCAATGAGACCGCAATGTCTCTTTCCAGAAATTATGACCCATTTTCTCGAGAAAATTCACCTTGTGTGAGCAGTTTCATGTAAGAACTGCTTATTTTCGACCAAACTGCACCTGCCGACTTACTCCGCTTGTGACAGTGCGGTATGTAAACAAGAATGGCGTCCTTCTCGGCTGAGCTTTTACTTCTCGTCCGAGCTTTTACTCCTCGTCCATGAGGAGATGCACACTTCCATCTGAGCAGTGATGTGGTTGACGGGTGTTCAGTAGAGAGAAAATAGTTTCAACATGAAACTGCTCACAACAAGGTATGTGGATTATCTTGAGAAACTGGGTCATGATTTCTGGAGAGAAGCCAATTATCTCTTTGACTGATATCTACAAAATTCTGCAGCTCACACCAAAACAATCTAGATGGATAAACAGCACCACGGCAAGTGAGAGGAAAATATGCATTTAGATATTGTGCTGAACTGTCCCTTTAATGGTCCAAGTTATGTCTTGTCTTTACAACAGATATTTAACAAAAGATTTAAGAAGAAGATGCGTACCAAGTACATGAATACAGGAACTATACATTGAAGGGAGGCTGTGTATTGCGTCAGAGCAACGTTGAAGTTCTCAATGAAGTTCTCTGGTGGGCTGGACTGGAAAACAACGACACAAGTGTTAAGTCAGTTTTATAGTTTCTGTATGTGCTGTACACAGTCATCGCTTGTATTTGGATTTGCTTACTTGTAGGTGGGTGGAAACCTGCTCCAGATGACTTGTTATTTTTAACGTCAAGTCATTGTAGAGCAGCTCAGAGTGCTGCTGGCAAACGCACTTGTAGACGTAACTAGGAAAAGAAAACCAAAGAGAGGTTCAGAAACACGGAAATTTAGGAAAACAGATTGTCACTGATGTTTGTAGAAACTTTATGAGGCTCCTAAATAGGCTATAGGCTATTACTTGGCCAAAACAAATGCTATCTGACAAAAATAAATACACTGCTCTAAATCAGTGTTTCCCAAACTTTTTTGGGAAACACTGATGGCTGCTCTAAATCACATACATGTGCACCCAGGGCAGCCCCGAAACCCCAGTTTAATCCCGGCTCACCTGTATATCTGTGCATAAGAAACAGAGATGTGGTCTGTGGGGTTCTGAATCAGCAGACGGTCAATAGCCTTCTCCAGGTTTGGCCAGTGGTTCTTCCGGTAGTCTTCTACAGCCATTGCATTCAGGACTGAGTGAAAAGAGGAGAACTGGTCAGATTTGACATCATGGGTTATATCAGGCGTTTGACACAGGTTAAAACCTTCAGGCGCAACAAACCAACTGACAACTGTCGGTCAGCAACCAGTAGCATCAGTCCTCTACATACATAATACTGCCAGTGGTGGAAACAGTATGAAAAATCTTACATTACTAAAATATTACTCAATTACAAGTAGTGCACAAGTACTGGTGTTAAAAAATACTTAATAAAAGTATAAAGTATTCATCTCAAAAACTACTCAGAGTATTATCTACTTTTAAAATATTGATGTTTAATGTATTATCAATATAATGCATGTCAACAGCAGACATTCAATCAGAGGGATTTCTGTTTTTCCAAATCTTCAGATCTTCTAAATTACTCCAAACTCCTGCTCTGTTCTGCTCAGTGGTCACAGTCACCTCTCCAAACTAGAATTGCAAATTTTGTGCATTTTCCTTAACCGATAATTAAAAATTCCAACAATCTATTGATCATTGATAGTTGATAAGATACTCATTTTAAGTTTAAGTTTCCGTATTCAACAAATGGCTCAGAAAAGAGAATGCCATACC
Source organism: Lutjanus campechanus (assembly GCA_027495735.1). Taxonomy (NCBI): domain Eukaryota; kingdom Metazoa; phylum Chordata; class Actinopteri; order Lutjaniformes; family Lutjanidae; genus Lutjanus; species Lutjanus campechanus. The sequence continues at coordinate 11,118 of JAJHUR010124123.1, read as the reverse complement.
AAGTGCAATATCCATGAATAGTATTGCTATATATAATAGTATGATTAATCGAATAATGATTAATCATTTAAACCAGTGCTGGTGCAGTGTTTAATTTTTCGTCCTTGTTTTTGTTCTCATTGGCCTGTTTGCAATCAGACAACCTTAGTTACAAAAATGCAGATGAAAGTACTTAAGTACTCAATTATGATTTTAAAAGTAACTAAGTAGATTACATTGTGTAATGCATGCTCAAGTACGGGTAAAAGTACAGACTTGAAAATATACTCGTAAAAGTAGGGGTACCCCTGAGAAAAAACTACTTAATTACAGTCATTTGAGTGTTTGTAATTACTCATAAGTTATTTCCACCGTTGAATACTGCAGCAGGCCGAGCTGCAGGGTGGCTGCAGGACACCAGGCCCTGCTGCTCTCGCACTGCCTGCCTGCCTGCCTGCCTGCTACAAGTCAACTTACGGAACTTGGAAGTAGAATCGAGGGTGAATTTTCCCTCGACAGCGACTGGCGGTGCCGTGGAGTCCGTCTCGCTCACTTCGCTGCTCTCACTGCCTGAATCCGAGTCCATGAACTTTGACCCTCCGGCGCTGTTGGGCCACACTTTCCCCCGTCGAGTCCCCGGTTCTCCTCCCGGCGCCGGTAAACAGACCGCAGGCTGCGGGACCGTCGCTGCATCCGACAGCTGGCTGCTCAGATACGTGCGGACTTTGCTGCCGCTGCTCGCACGATAGTTGTGGTTGTGGTCGTCTTTTATGTTCAAACTATCATCTTCCATGGCCTCCATGTTCACAACCGTTAATGTGGCGTCACTGCATAAACATTTCAGATTACAGAAAGGGATAAAGACAGAAACTGTCAGGCGTCTTTGGTGGTGTCCATCTCAGTTTTTCTGTTGTTAACTGAATTTTTACGACAGGTCGTATCACGGAACAGCCGAGAGACAGCAGGGAAATGTAGTTCCAAAGACGTACGCGACACAACTGACGCTCCTAGGCCTTGTTTATGTCAACTTGACTGTGTACAGTAATCTAAATATTAAATATTAACGATACAATGGTTAAATAACTGATATTATAACTGATATTACAGTTAGCGTTAAAAGCTCCATCTATACTACATTGCGCATGCGCAAATTAGAGACCCTATTTCAATTACATTGGGCTGTTTTGTTTTGTTTAGCTTTATTTATTTTATTATTTCACGATTTATGTGATGTTTTAGCTGTTTATTTATTTTAATAGTTAGTTTAACGTTAGAACGAGATATCTGTTGTTTCCTTTGTTACTTAAAATTTCAAAACTATTAACATTTACTTATGCAGTGAATTCTGAAGTGTGAGATTTAATGTAGACTGTGATGTTTGTACATTTTGCCAGAAAGATATTGAATCTCAAGATAATCTTTTCTACACCTGTAATATTGTTAATTTTGGGGGTTTAGAGAATCTATGAGTGGTTAGGTGTAATTGTATGTAATACCTATTTTCAAATATGGTGTTCAGTTTTGTGCAAAACTGAGATGGTGAATTTTTACATTTAATAATACTTTGATTATAGGTACACTTTACATTTACTACTACATTAAACTATTTTTTTTTCAAAGCATTTAACAATTTAAAAATACTCTTTCTTCCCTTAAAAACTGAAGAGAGGCGCCTCAAGACGATCTGATTCACTCTCTTTTCTTTTTATACATAGGTCTTTTTTTTTTTTTTTTTTTTTTTTTTTTTTTTTTTTTTTTTTTTTTTTTTTTTTTTTTTTTTTTTTTTTTTTTTTTTTTTTTTTTTTTTATTGTTATTA
>JAJHUR010124121.1:438-14774 GCA_027495735.1 Lutjanus campechanus | reverse complement strand
ATAAGGAGGAGGTTAACTAGCAAGGAGGAACTGATGCAGAGGCTAGAATATTGTGTGTTTAGGTCAACTTCATAGAACAAAACCTATATCCTGTAGATCAGGGGTGTCAAACGTATAGCCTGGCCCACCCAAGGGTCCAGTCTGACCCACTGAATGACTTTGCAAAGTCTACAAAATTGCAGAGCAGTCATTAATTTTAGACCAACAAAGTCCTCTGAAAAAAATAATGAATACTTGTATTCATATTTAAAGATAATGGATATTGTGATAAATGTTGTCAATCAGCAGCTTCAGTAAAAAATGATCAGTATCAGACTTCTTTCTTAAAACAATATTGGAGGAACCCTGCTGCTAAGGCACTGCCAAAACCTTTGATTTGTATATATTTTCTTTGTTCCTACCCCTCAAAAAGACGAAGTCTGCCACTGGTTTGTAACGCAGCAGATGAATTAACCTTCCTCCTCATTAGCTTCCCCTTGAGTTGTTGCTATGTGCCAGCATTACTACACAAGAGTGGAAATTTCTGGAAAATTGGAAATTGCGAGATTTGTGAAACTCTCTGAGTCAAGCATTATTTTGCAGAATCAAGTCCACATGTGCAAGAGTTTTGCAAATCTAAAGTTCCCTTCAAGACACGACCGCAAATTCAAAGAATTTCTAGCTCTCAACAAGTTGTTTGGATCATAAAGAAGAAAAATACTATATTGTTGTTCAGTTTCAAAATACATAAGTTTACATAAAGTTTTGTGCAGTTGTAGATCCACTATGATCTGTGTGCAATGCACATGTAATGACAGTAGACTGAATGTGACTGAGATGTTGAAATTGCACTTTTATTTTTCCTAAAACATCTCAGTCTGTTCATCATCTGGCTTGTAAATGGATGGTTCATTAGTTGTGAATGTATTCAGAATGTACTTCTTTAGGCTAGAAAAGGGAAAAATTGTTATTTATAGTTCATTATGCATGGGTTTTACTGGTCTAGCCCACTTGAGATTGAATTGGACTGCATGTGGCCCATGAACTAAAATGAGTTTGAAACCACTGCACTGTTTGTTGACCAGAAATAGCAAAAACAAGGATCTATATCATAGTTATTGAGCAATGCTATTTGCACTTAACTGCTTTCTTTTGACAGTTAGAATCACAGCCTTGAAGTTAAAATAAAACTCTTGCCTCCATAACCACTAATTCTTCAGCCATATTTAACAAGCAGGTGATAGGGAAATGCCCGGGGTAGCAAACTTGACTGTAAGCGGTGTTAGTGGGAGTAAAAGGGTTAGCATAGACGCTAGCAAGAGCTCAGGGTTGGGCATTAAAAGGGAGCGCCGGTGCTCTAAGAAGCCCCATTTAATTGGCTTTAAAAGCTTTCCGCCCTCAAATCTCTGGCCCTCGGGCACTCGCTCAGGAGACGCAGTGTCTTGAGTGAGGTCGGCTCAAGAGACGACTCGAGTGTGTGTGTGTTTGATCATGAGAGGCTCTCGGTGTGGGTGTAAGCATGTGTGTGTGTTTGGTAGAGGAGGGGGTTTAACTAATGGGGGGTTTCTCTCTCTTTTTGTTAATATTCCACTAATAGGATAGATGGAGACCCTTTTTTTAAGGTTCAGTGAAAGAAATGCACTGAACATGATTTGAAAATGAGAAGAAAAACAGAATGAGAGATAATAAAAGAGGCGGCAGAAAAAGTAGATATTGTGAAAGACATTCTGTGTGTGTGTGTGTGTGTGTGTGTGTGCGTGTGTGTGTGTGCATGTGTGCATGTGTGTGCACTTGTCCATTAGTGCTCCCCTCCTCCCCTCTCTGTCTCTTTAGGGTGGTATAGGGAGTGGATCTCCTCAGGACCTGAGAGGCAACATCAAACACTGGATCATTAGTGAACCTCCCTCCTCTCCTTCTCTCCCCCTTTCTCGTTTGCTCTCATCAACACCGGGGCTCCTTCAGCAGCTCAACAAAATCCTCTGAGTCTTGTCTTTCTGTCTCCTTGCTCTCCCTGTCTATCTGTGTCTTGTTATAGAGAAGAAATAACATAAGTTTGGGTGATAGGTTGAAGGTTAAAGGTCAGACTCCACTCCAGTTCACTCCTCTGTTGATGACTGTACCGAAATATTGCTGAGCCCCTTGACAAACGACATTGCTATTATTTTTATTAGAGCTACAACTACCAATTATTTTCATTGTTGATGAATCTGTCAATTATTTTGTCGATTAATCAATTAGTTGTTTGGTTTATAAAATGTCGGAAAATGATGAAAAATGTCAATCAGTGTTTCCCAAAGACCAAGACTTAAATGTCTGGTTTTGCCCAGAACCAAAAGATATTCAGTTTACTGTCCTAAAGGAGTAAAGAAACCAGAAAATATTCACATTTGAGAATCTGCAATGAGAGAATTTTGACCTTTTTTTTTTCAAAACTCAAACTGATAAATCAATTAGCAAAATAGTTGGCAAAAAAATTAATGATTAATAACTGATTAATCGTTGCAGCTCTGTTATTAATGTCACATTACATTAACAGCTATCAGGACAAAATGTTCAAAAGTGTGGACTCACTTTATTAATTTCTGTCATGTCTTTATTTTTTGCACCAAATTATGACAAGTCGCATCCAGAGGAGTATTGTATCAATATATGTATCAATAAAATCCCAACTATACCCATCCATACTAACCACTAATGGTATGAAACCATTAAAGGGACAGTTCACCCCAGAATCAAAAACATATATCATCTTACCTGTAGTGCTATTTATCCATCTGGATTGTTTTAGTGTGAGTTGCAGAGTTTTGGAGATATTGGCCGTAGAGATGTCTGCCCTCTCTCCAGTAAAATGGGACTAAATGGCAAATACATTTGGAAAAACGCACCACAAAGTCTGCAATTCACACCAAAACTATCTAGATGGATAAATAGAACTACAGGTAAGAGGAAAAATATGTATTTTTGATTTTGGGGTCCCTTTAACACAGTATTAGTTTTATTTGCTTGATTTTATTCTATGAGATTCTGCTGCTGCTTGTTTTTGCTCTCATCAACACTGTGGCTCCTTCATCAACCCAACAAAATCCTCTGAGTTCTGTCTTTCTGTCTCTTTCCCCTCCCTGTCTATCTGTGTCTCGTTATAGAGAAGAAATAACATTAGTTTGGGTGATAGGTTGAAGGTTAAAGGTCAGACTCCACTCCACAGTTTCACTCCTCTGTTGATGACTGTCTGCCCGTTGCTAAGGTAACAACAATATCAGGAGTGGACACATGACAGAAATCGCCAAATGTTGTTTGCTTGGGTATTTCTATGAAATTACGTTTTTTTCCCATTGCTCCTCCGTAATGTTTACACATGCTGTGCAAATGATGAAAAATTGCTTTGTTGAAAAAGAGAGACAGAGGGAGAGAGGAACCATTCTCCTTGAGGGAGGGGAGAAAAAAAGACGCTCCCCCTCCATCCCTAAAAATACGCACTGAGGAGTGAGAGAAAGCGAGAGAAAAAAAGAGAAAGAAGGGAAGCTGCTGTGGCTTGGCTGTCTGTGTGGAGGAAGAAGCAGAGCTGGAGAGAAAGCAGAGGTGCAGGAGATAGAAATAGAGAAAGAAAGAAGGAGAGATAGAGCAATGACAAACGGCTTTTTCCTTCCTGCCGGCGCTGCGTGCGATGTGCTCTGCATCCCGTCCCTCTCTTGATTAGGCCCGTATTGATTTGAGGTGTGTTTGAAGGGGGTTGGAGGTGAGGTGATTGGGCGGGAAGGAAGAGAAGGATGAGAGGGGAGGAGAGGAGGAGGAGGCAGTAGGGGGTGCTGTAATTGTACACTAGATGCTCCACTTTGGTGGCAGGGGAGGAGGTAGAACGGGGAAGAAGAGGAGGGTGTTAATGGGAGGAGAGACAAGAGAGCTCCTGATGGGAGGAGGTTTCAAGCACACCTACTGTAGAGGAGAGGAGGAAGAGAAGGAAGCAGATGGAGAGACGAGAAGATCAGAAGTGTGTTTATGAGGGGAGGACAGCAACAGGAGAGAGGGAGGAGTGGCTGCTGTGGAGGTACAAAAACTAAAAATAAACACCTGATATAGACATAATGTAGGCTGGGAGGAATTTCTCAGGCAGCTGAGAGGCTCTTATGCTCCTTAGTTCAGTCAGAGGCTTTTGTGCCAACATCTGGAAAAAGACAAGAAAGAAGAGAAGAGAGGAAGAACAGTGATAACACTCGAGGACAGACTGTTGGAAAGAGACGTTTGAGGAGACGCAGAGAGACGGAGCCCTCCCTCCCGCCCTCTAATAGACAAACACACACTCACATACACACACGTGAATGAGCTGGGCAGATCTGTCATCCACGGCGGTGCAGGCCCCCTCTCATTTCTGACAGAACAGGCACATCTCCAGACGCCCGTGGCTCCCTTCCCTCTCTTTCTCTCCACCTATCACTTTTTTCTCTTTGGCTCCCTTTTCGCTCCCTCTCTACTAACTCTGCATTTCCAAAGCAGCCGCCATGTACACAGGTAGACGTGGAGCAGAGCGTCAATATCAAAGCTTTTACTTTGGTTTTTCTTTACTGACTGCTCTGTGTGTGTGTATTTACAGATGACCTTCTAGGCAAGAGGAGAAGCTTCTCTCCCAACAGCAGCAGCGAGTGTCCCTCCGACAGCAAGAAGTCACGTAGCGTATCCCCCAAAGGTAAGACCAGGTGGTGTGTTTGTGAGTTGGGACGTAGCGTTTTCTGAGAGGATACTGGTGAAAACAAGGAAAGAAGTCAGGATAACTGAGTGTTAAAAGTTTGGTTTGTAAGATTTACAGGGATCTATCAGCAGAACATGGCGGAAATGGAATATAATATTTATATGCATGTTTTAATTAGTGTATTATCACCTGAAAATAAGAAACATTGTGTTTTTGTTACCTTAAAATGAGCTGTTTATATCCATAGAGGGTGTGGGTCGTCTTCCATGGAGGCGGCCATGTTGCTCTGCCATGTTTCTACAGTAACACAGAATGGACAAACTAAACACTGACTCTATATAAAGCCTTTTGTGTTTTCTGTGAGTTTTGCAGCTGCCCTAGGGTCTCCTGTACATTTGAAAGGGAAGAGTGAGGTGAAGTGTTTGAGAAAAGGTCACTACTAGATAGAAGTGCAACAGATTGCAAAATTCATGGTTCGGATCGCATCACGGTTTTGAATCACATATCGGATTGTTTTTCAGATCAGTAAAAAAGAAAGAACGTGGGATTAGGCTTAAAATATTTTGAATATATACTTGGCTCTGATCTCTCTCCTCACAGAGTTGCGCGGCAGAGTAAAACACAGCGGGCATATGTCCTGCCTTTCACTGCAAGTATGGAACCATTAAGACAGTTTCAGTTTTATCTGCTTGGGTTTTGTTTGTGAGATTCTGCTGCGATCCCAATAAGATGGATGTTTTCTAGCACCACAAAAAGAGAATTTATTGTCCTCAAAACTTACTCAGATCCATAAACAGGCCTCACTTTGTGCAGTTCCCAATCAAATTCTACCACTATTCTACCACAGATGAATACTGTGATTTGGGTGAACTGACCCTTTAACTTTGGGAGTCATGTCTGCTTTGCTCCAAACACATGAAGTAGTATACTATCTAAAAAATATATCTTAGATAATAGGCACTGTAGATTCCTTAGGTACACTTTATTGATACTTTTTAAAATCCTTTTTTAGACTTAAATACATTTTTTTTAATAACTTTTCATCTGTTCTCTATATAATCTCTATAAAAGGATATCTACATATGAATGCAAAATCTGTAGGCAAGGGACAAGATTTTGGTATTTAAAGTGGTCTAGTTCCAGTTCCAAGTAGTTTTGACCAATGGTGTGCAGGAAAACAGTCAGTATGGAGAGCAGAGGCAGAACACACTGGATGACATGTAGTCTCGGAATCTATCAGCTATTGTCTGACGGAGATTTAGCTTTTTATTAGCTTTTAAAAATGTATCTGCATTCATATACAACTCCATTCTTACATCTTGTTACAATGTTACATTGAAACATTGGCTGTTACCCTCAGAGGCTTAATTGTCATCATGGCGATGGCCGATGAGGTCCGAGATCGCTCTTTGTATGACATGACAATAACATAAATAATGGACCTTGAGAAGGCACACCTTGACTAGTCAATGCACCTCTGTACTGCTGCAATCCGGTCACCATCCTCTATTATTCATATCTCTTTCGTGTGGCGTGAAACCGGGCGCCTGGCGTAAAGCCGGCACCGAGCTACCGGGCCTGTCCCTCTGGGCTCCTGAGGAAGATTTCCTGACTGATGCATTATACAGCAGGCACAACCGCAAAAAAACAAGGGCAGCTCACCGCATCATCCAGCCTCATCTCTAGGGACACCTGATCAACATGCACACACATGCACACGCGCACACACACATGCACACACACAAGCAAACACACATACAAATACTTCAGGAGCCACATCAATTAGCCCTGATTATTTGACATATGAGTGTTGTTTTAATTTAGTGTAAAGAATAGATAGGTGAGAGTGTATGTGAATGCATTTGGATGTCAGACTGATTATAGGTTTCAGCATGAGCCTGCTGTTGACCTTTGCCCTCTCAGTGACCTTTGACAGACAGCAGCCCCGCCTGGAGCCTCTTCCTCAGCACTCATTCCTGCCCATTATAGTCTTACTGAGACACATCCCAGCCTCTGAAAGATGCATGGCTTTATGTGGATATGTGTGTTTGTGTGTGTTTATCTGTCTGCGTGTCTGTTTGTGTACTCCGGCTTGGTTTCCTTTTAAGGCAAATGGGGCTTGTGTGTTTTTATTTTGTGTTCATGTGCCCGTGTGGTTAGGTTTTTGGCTTTAAAAGCAAACAACCTCTGTATACACCTTGCATATATTCTTCTTTCTTTGCTGTACATTTGCATAAAGGAGACAGATAAAAAAAAAAACAGTGCGTGTGTGAGTGCAGCCTGCTGTTCAGAGAAGTGCATTTAAGCCATTTCAAAACACCACTGATCCTGCATCTTAACCTTGAACTCTGTCCACACCCAAACCCCGACTCTGCACCTGCATGTGTGTTTCTGTGTTTCTACACATGTGTGTGTGTTACATCTTCTTACCTCCAAGTTTGGCGACAGACACTATCCCATAATGACTAATGCAGGTGGAGGAATAGATTGAGCGAGACAGAGAGACTAGCGTTTGGATGGAGCCGGAGAGATTGGACGCTGCTGTGTAAATGATGTCTGTTTTTCTTTCTGTGTGCAAAGTCGGCACCCCCCGCTGTGTTTAGAGAGCTCGAAAACTTTAGACAGGCACAGACTAGTTGCGCACACACACACATACACACACATACACACACACATACAAACACTTGAGGACCTTGGGTGGATTAGCTGGAGCTTGGCGGTGGAGACAGGGATGCTTGCGTGCTTGCTCCCCCACCCCCCCACCCCTTCACCACCACCACCTCCACCCCACCTCCGCTCCTCAGCGCCACTCCTGCTCGCCTGCCCGGGGCCAGGCTCAGGTTTCAATAAGAAGGAGGGTGGTAAAAATAACCCCTGCTTTCTTCTGCCTCTCCCTCCCTCCTCTTCATCCTCTTTCTCCCTCTTCCATCTCCCTAACCACCTCCCCATATCCCCCCGCCACCACCCTTACCTTAGATCATGTTACTATTGACAGAGAGAGGGAGGAGGGAGGTCAGAGAGAGAGATTAAGTGTGGGGACTGACAGCTAGATGGATATCATACACCACATCATCTTCACACAACACCTTAAACACAGCACAGCAGCACTACACACACACACACACACACACACACACACACACACACACACACAGACAGAGTGGAAGAAGGTTTTTAAATTCTTTTGGGGGTGTTTTTGTAGTCAGCATTAAAAACAGTCAAAATACTGTACAGTAAAACAACCCTACTGAGTTCGTGCTGGGGTCAGGCTCAGACCATTAACAATGCATGGCTCCATCCAAAGAGGTTTCTCATCCATCAGTGTGCTGTCTTCTTTATGAATGATCTGTGTACAAGCATGTTTCCTGGCTGGTGTTTCAGGAAGCCTGTACATCAGAGAGTGCAGTAATCATGAAGAATATGCAAGATAGATGATAGAAGGTTAGTAAAATTAATTTGGGGTAATTTTTTGCTCTGTGTTTACAATGTGTCTTGATTTTTATCCTAAAATGCACCCATCTCATCAGCTGAAATCACAAAATGTGACAGAAAAACACTCCCTCCTACCAACCCGTAGATAGCTCAGATAGCTGAAAATAATGCAAATGAAATTCTGGTGTTTAGTATAGACTCTGAACTGATAACAAAAATATGCAAACTGGTTCCTGAGCAGCAGTGAGTGAACCCTCCGCTCAGAAGAATTTGGACTGAGATGTGATTTGGGGTATTGAACTACAAATTTTCCAAATCTGTGACCTCTGGCTGCCGTGTGAGGCTGCCTAGTAAATCCGATGTGACTATGTGCTTTAGGCAAATTCCTCACAATTATGACTGACTTTGAGATGAATGGATGAAAACAAAAAGAATGATTTAATCATATTATGAAAATATAGTTCATGGTGCAACATTAAATTAATAGCAAGTTAATGGCCTAACAGAGTTAGTATTCATCTACTCTGACTCACAGGAAGTAGGCTGTTGGAATAAGCCTGCCACTGGCCGACAATTTCAGTCTGCATTCTTCCACCCTATCCTCTGGCTGCGTGTTAACATTTTCAAAGTCCTCATCGAAGCAGCAATCTCTGAGCTGGCAACCTACATGCTGACAATGCTGACAATACTGATCAGGCACCAACAAGCCTAACCTGGTCACTAATGGTATGAATATAAACAAGTTGTTTTGCAGGCATTTAACCATTTTAATGGCAGGACTTTCCACTTTCCCAGATATGCAACTGTTGCACCTTAACAAGTTCTCCGTAGGCACCATTTCTGCATCCTGGGCTTTGATTGTGATTGGTTTAAAGCTGGGTTTACATGAAAGATAACCACCTTGAGAGAAATGTGGCAGTATCTTTGGTCGTTGCTCCCTAACATGGTCTTACATTGCCATGTGAGAGAGATTTGAAAACAGCCTGGCAAAAAATTCTGCCAGTGTCAATAATTTATGATAACCATGTCACGATATTACTGCTGTGATAACCTATGTCGCTGTATCCTGTAACCAACAGGAATGTAGCATGACTGAACGTACATGTATGTATGCTAAAAAATAATTTCCCTTGCCACGACTAGGTCCATATTTTCCTCCTCCTCCTTTTTCTTTGATTTTTTTCCATACATATAAATACCACTCTTAGAAGAGCTCAGTTCTTGCTTAGCTGCATTGTTTATCACTATAGTGGCACAGATGGATGACGCATGCTGATGACGTTCTCTTGTATATTGACTTGCATAGATTCATTAGGTGTCAAACAGTCAACATACGTTAAACTTGATCTTGTACTCAATTTATTAGATCCATGTTGCACAGTGTGGCTGCAATAAATTTATAAGATTGCTGAAATCTCACAGTCTGTTTTTCCCCCTGTTCCAGAATGATAATGGCTTTAGCCAGACCTTTCCCCAGTGCTAAAATGAAGAGTGGAGATAGGTCTGGCTATGTGAGAGCAGTATTCATCCCGTGATGAGCTAGATATCGGCAGTCACTGATTGGTCATAACAGAAGTGTCTCCCTCCTCTCTTCAGAGAACTCCCAGAGCCCGGTGGTGGAGGCAGGCGGCAGCCACGGCCACATGAGCCCTGAGGAGCACTACAGGCGCATGATGTCAGCGCTCAGCGAGCAAGGGTCCTACGAGGAGCAGCAGCAACGGCTCTACCAGCTGGCGAGCAGCATGGGTCTGCCTGGCCACGGTCAGTCCACACACGCTGTATTTGTATGTGTGGTTGTGTATGTCTCATCACTATCATCATATTGGCTTTCTAATTATCTGCACTGCACTCAGCTTCATCATGTGACACCATACATACCTCAGTGCACAGTTGATTTTTACATTCAGAGTAGTGTTTCCTACTCTACAAGTAAGAACTGACTCATGAAAGATCTAGGCGTACTTTTCTTTTAGTTTTTTTCTTTATTTTGAAGTAACTTTAAAGTTAGTTTGAAGAAACTTGAGATTTACTTCAAACTAAAAGAGTTTCCTTTGGAAGCACTCCACCAGCTTCTATAAAAAAAAAAAACACCTCTTCCATCACCTGTCACTAAGTCACCCAGATGCAGTGCTACTTTGTAACCCCAGAGTGTAGTGCTGTGTTCAGGGTACCATGTTAAGGTGTGCCGCACTGCTGCCATTGTAAAACCCCAGCCATGGAGACGGCTGACATTTCTATTTGCGGCGCTTGCCCACCCAGTGTCAAAGTGTCAGTCAGGGTGATTTCTGACCACCATGGCTCTCCGTTGTTAACAACACCCACTAGCCGTCGCATGCATCAACGCCACGATTGATCCGGGAGCTCTCATTGGCTGCCTGCCAACCCTCTAAATCTCCCAACACCCTGGAAACCACCAGTGTGTCCCAGTTTTTCTCTATTTCGACAGACATATAAAATTTACTGGTTTTAGCTTAAAGAGAACTGTAGTTTGATAGAGAAAAAAGAAAATGAGAAAAGTTGCCTCGTTTGGTTTTTATAAGTGGGCTTTTTATTCATTTCACTGTGCCTGCCATTAAATGTTAACCTTTTTCTCACATTTTTGTACAGAATGTAACATTAAGTCCTACCAGTCTTTACGAGCTCTTTTGCAGTAGCATAAATCCAATCGATGCCCTGGCCGGATTGTAGTTTGAGCTACTTTTATTTTTATTTGATTAGTAATGATTTTTAATTGCTGGCTGCAAATCTAGGGGGCGAAGCCTATAAACGCTTTAATTGCCTTTTCCCCGTGTCTTAGCGGTTAGAAGCAAGAGGCAGTGCATTGTGGGGGTTTTATGGCCCAGGGTGCAGTCTGATCGCTGGCTTCCTTTCCCAGAAGCCTTGCTGGTATGAGGCAGACGTTCTGGCGCAGCACAGACACACTCGCTCCTCTTCCCTTCGCTTCCACATTCCAGATCGTTTGATAGTTTCCACACTATCCTTTATTCTGCACACGTGCATTCTTCTTCCAAGATGCACTTAAAAGCTTTCTGTGTGCAGAAGAAGAAGAGAAGGAGGTACCAGGAATAGGAGTAAAAAAAAGAAAAACCTGAGGAGAGAGGAAATGAGCGAGGAACACAGACGAGGGAAGAGGGAATAAATAACTTCTCCCGGAGCAAGAAATCAAGAAAAAAAACATACAAGTTTATGGTTTATTAATGATGCTCAGGTCACACACTTTCAATACAACTACCGTTTCAAAAACACAACTTCATGGTGAGATTTCCTCACAGTGATGTGTGTGTGTTCACATCCACCGCGTCAGATCCTCTAAGCGGATGAGGAGCCATGGGCATCACAGGCTTTGCCAGCGCTCCCTGACAGCCAAGCCTTTGGTGTGGCTAATATTTCTTTTCTTCCACACCTGGCACCTTCCTCCGTCTGTCCCACCGACTGCTTACAAGTTTATGTATAAAACTTATTTTAACACCACCTTCACATCCTCCCTTTCCCCAATTAACGGTTGGAGCTTGTTAAGAAAGTGACACTCTCCGACACAAACAGTCTGGTAGGTGGGACATAGGGGGGTGGCTGTTTTGTCTCCTGAGAGGCTGATGCGAATCACTTCAGCGAGAGCCCCCTTGACATTGACCTGGTCTCCGATGGAGGCCCCCTGTGACCCCCTCATCCACCACCATCTCTCCTATACATCTCCATCTCAAGCACTGCTTTTATACCCCCTCCTCCTCCTCCTCCTCCTCCTCCTCCTCCTCCTCCTCCTTTTCCTTACCCCCACCTCCAACTCTCCCTTTAGCCTTGGTCCCTGCAGAGCATCCTTTCATGTGTTTGAAGTGTAGGGCACAGAAAATTAAAGTGTGTGTGCGTGAAAGAGGCAGGGGTGAGGAGGAACTCTGTGTGCTTGTGTGTGTGTGTGTGTGGGGATGTGTGTCTGAATGTGTAGGTGCAAGGTGTTTGTTTGAGAGGTTCTCTCTGGACCTGATGGGCAAAAGAAGAGTAAGGAAGGGAAGAGTAGGGGGGCTGATAGTGGGGGTGGAGGTGGAGGGGTGGAAGGGTTGTAGAAATGGCCAGGAGGGCTTTCCCTCCCTCTTCATATGATGAAAGGAGAGAGAAAAGAAAGAGGGAGGTGGGGGTAGAGATCCAGATGAAAGTGAAGGGAGGGGTGTGCTTCTGTTTTGTCTCCTGCTGTTTAGTCTGATTTGAACAGGGTTGGGAGGTTACTTTAAAAATATATTGAGATACAGTTACTAATTACCTGTTAAAAAATGAAGTCAGTTACCAGTGATAGTCAGTCAGTAATAAAACTACTTACTTTTTGCTTCTGTTCGATTACCTCAAATTATTTAGCCTAATATAAAGTTTTATGTTAGTTATAGGTTTATTAATTGTTTGTCTAGATATTCCTACCTTTATTATGCACAAATGCATGTTTGGTTATTTGCGCTTATTATTCACATTTAAATGTACTGTAATGCAGCTCTTCACACTTCATACTCAAACTTCAAGTAAACTGGCGTGAATTCATTCTGGTCTGGGATCCCAGAATATTTTTCAGTTGTAGCAGCAGTCGTAGTATTGTTAGCCATCTAACTCAGATTCTGTGTAGCTCAAGTTAGCAGTTGGTCTGTGTAGCTAACGTTAATAGTTGGTCTTGTAGCTCATATTAGCAGTCAGTCCATAGACGTATAGTATAAAATAGACAGGGCTTTGCAGAAATGTTTGAGCAAAAAAATCCCCGGCAGCCCAAAAAGCATTTTACCCCATAAGCCACCATTATAACCATGCAGTTATAAACATGCAGTTTTGATATTTGTAAAACTTAACTATGGCTGAAAAATCTGTGATATCATCACATCAAATCTACGGGCCAAGTGGGAACTTGAAGGCGGAGGCAAGGGGGAAAACACTACTGCACACATTCAGTGGGCCGAATAACTAAGAAGTAAACCCGGAAGCTAGAAAACTTTTTCTGCTTACACACCAGGGGAGTAACTCTTACTGGACTGAATAGACACCATATTTGCATAATGTATCTAGTTCATTATAATACATCTGTGGGTCGGTCTGTGTGGATAACTTTGGAGGATGGTCTGTATGGATAACGTTTGTGGTTGGTCTGTGTAGCTAACTTAAGAGGTTGGTCTGTTTTAGTAAACATTAGCGGTCGTCTGTGCAGCTAATATTAGTTGCACAGATGTAGCTGCTTTTAGCGGCTGGTCTTACAGGTAAATGTTTCTTTAAATTATAAATCTGCAAATAATCCCCATTGTTGCTAAATGTATCTGTAATCTGTTTTATATCTGTAACTGTAATGGAATACATTTAACCTTTTTTGTATCGTAATTACATAATGCCATTACATGTAATCTGGTACTTCCAAAGCTGGGATTTGAAACATGAAGCTGTAGACAACGTCTCTTTATCATCACCATCATAAAGAGCCTGAAAACTCCCAGCTCCACGATTGGTCAAATTACGGACACTTGGTGCAACAAACTTGCCACATATTTACTGCTGGCTAAGCCCATGATATTGGTTGTGAATACCTTTTCCTGAAAAGATACTTAATTTTCTGGTGTACGGTGCGCTTTAGCGGATGGATGTTGGCTTTTGTGTACCTGCCAGTCCACCAAATCCATCACAAGGCCGGCCAAGCTGTATCAGTGCAGCGCTCCTCTGCATTCTCACGCCGAGAAAAACCCGGCTTAACCGAGGGGATTTAGGCCCAACTCCAGGAATGATGGCGGGGAGAAAAATGGGATGGCACAAAAGAGGGATAAGCAGAATGGGTCCGAGTGGTAAACTGGGACCTCCCAAAATAACTCATGCAAAGGGAAGACATGTGTGTGTGTGTGTGTGTGTGTGTGTGTGTGTGTGTGTTTGTGTATGTGAGTGAATGTTTGGGTGTCCTCAATTAGGACTCCAATTTGGAGTTGGAGGGACTGTCCCCTTGTGTTCCAGCAGCTGCAACACGAAGAGTTTTAGAGGGGGAAATTCTGAATCCGAGTACCTACTATACACACACACACACACACACACATACACACACACACTGAAGGGTAGAGCCCCAGGTGACCCTGTTCCTCTCCGTTCACATGAAAGAGAATTAGAGAGAGCGGGGGAGAGAGAGCAAAAATATGGACCCTGTATTGAAGCGAAGCTTTACAAACATGGGCTTTATAAAAAGAGAATAGAGTAAGAGGAGACATGGATGAAATAATAGAAAAGTGATCAAAATAAATCT
>JAJHUR010124119.1:869-33722 GCA_027495735.1 Lutjanus campechanus | reverse complement strand
TTGTCATTGTCTCATCTTTGCCTGTCTTATCAAATCCTGAAACATCAATATTTCCGATGTGCAACGGTATAAATTCAACTGCTGGGTCGGTTTCTTGTTTATATCATATTGTCTCTATTTTCTATACTTCCTCTTGTTAATATTGTTCCTACTTTTTATTTCCTCTTCTCTATTTTGCTTGTTCATTTATTTATTTATTTATTATGCTATTGTCTTTATCTGTGCTTCTTTCTATTTTGCTATCGACTTCGCTGCTGTAACACTGCAAATTTCTCCATTGTGGGACTAATAAAGGATTATCTTATCTCTTATCTTATCCTCAGTCTGTCAGGCAATTCTAGTAAGATAGTGTTATATAACCCAAAAGTCACTGAGGTTTTACCAAGACATATGTACTAAAAGATGTGTGTGTATGACAAGTAGAGATTGCAATATTTCACTGTTAAGTAGCATTGAGTATCAACGGTTAAATTATAGATTTTAGAAAGTGTTGTGAATATTTTCTGGTTTCTAAACTCATTTATGACAGTAAACTGAAACACTGATTGGCATTTTTCATCACTTTCTGATATGTTATAGACCAAACAACTAATCGATTAATTAAGTAAATAATCTACAGATTAATTAACAATGAAAATAGTAATTAGTTGCCTCGTAGAGACTGTTAATTGCATAGTAAGACACCATTATATTTCATGACACAAACCTTTATTTATATGATACTCATATGGTTTCTTGTTAATCGTATGGCAAAACAGCTTTTTAAAAAAAAAAAATGTTTAAAAAACTTCTTCTGAAACAGTAAAATTTGGACCCAAATCCAAACTTTAACCATAAAATCAGCAGCACTAATATACTTTTACTGTGATGGTTAAAAAAAAGTTTTACCGTATTTATTACAATGAAGTTCTGGCAACTACAGCTGCCGTTTCCATTTTCTATCTTAAGAATTTCATACACTATAGGACTCCATGACAGATTATTTGTCTTTCTCCTCTTTACCTGTCCTATCCTGTCTGTCAGGTGAACATTTGTGTTAATAAAGCATCCAGAGACAACTACTACCTCACATAACACAGTCACAGTTGATGGACGGCATGAAACCACAGATAAGTACTGTAGCCAGGCACTGAGTGTGTATCAGCTTCTACAAAGGAGCACAAGATGAGCACAAACAGCTATGATAGCGAGTCTTTTGGGATGAGACATTTCATTCCTTCCCCATGATATGCCCAGCTGTTTTCTATTAGAGATAGAGTAGAAGACAAAGCTGAAACAGTTCAGATGGAGGACACGCTCTTATCTTGTTTTGTGTAATTAAACATCGGAGCTGATCAAAGGGACATGTGTTAGGCTGGGACCAAGGGGTGAGGAGGCCGGGGTGCATACAGAACGCATGCAGAACACACTCACATGCTATCACACACTCAAAAGTAACATGATCTTCGCAATCTGTGATAGAAACAACTTTAAAACAAAAGCAAGTCTGTTCACAGCACGGTAAATGCTATTACTGTGAATCCTTCTGTCACAATAAGTTTTCCCTGTGTGCTTTGATGATTTCCACTTCCTACGGCAGAGGGTTAAGCACGTCATGCAGTCTGCTTATTGAAATGGATCCAAACAACCACGCTATGTCTTCTCTCCTACAGGATAATTAGCCATGCGGCGATGAACACCGGTTCACTGAAATGACAGTTGTTTATGGAAAATCCCTCGCAGGTACAGTTTCAAACTGTTAGGGACACCTGTTTGGGTTGTCTGTGTTTAAAGTAGATTACTATAGCAAAATCACATATGTTGTCATGCTGTTTAATGATTAAAGTTGTTTAAATGGAAGTCATGTAGGCTCATTATTTTGTTTCTGACCACAAATCTTACAGTAATATACAGTTTGTTCAGGTTCCCATGAACCTAAATGAAAAATCTATCTCAAATAGATTTTTGAGCGTTTTCAGCACGTGTGTTGCACTATTGCTTACACTACCTCTTTGCCAGTATCTGACCCAGCAATGACGTTTTGTAATTATTCTTAGTATCATTTTAGAGTTTGTCATTTCCTGGAAAACAATTGAAAACTGTTGATGACTCAAGATGCACTCAAGGGTGTACACTAAATTTGGATCAAATGAAACACTTTCTTGCTTATGACACGGCCATCCATGCACTGGAGTGGAGTGTTTCTGGGGGCCAGGCCTCATTGCACAAAAGTACAACTTTATAACGTGTATGAAAATGCAACGTTATAACTTTAGTCACTGATTCGGGTGAAAGAGGATCCTATTTTATGGAAAAAAAATTTGTCCTCTGAGGCCCTCCTGCTGAGTTTCCTGATGGACAGAAAGGTTTAGCTTATTAGCTTATTTGTTGCTAAAGCATCTAACTAACTGCAGCTGTTAGCTGCTGTTGGTGAACACCAGAATTGAGTTCAGCAGCCTCTTAGTGAACAAGGCTGGATCAGAACTGAACACACAAGACCAGCGGGTAATACAGCACCAAGGTCATTTACAGAGTTTCCTGACGGAGAGTTAGCTTTACTTGTTGCTACAGTAACTCAGCTAACTGCTTATTGCTGTCAGCTTGGTTAGCAGTCATTCAGCCCTGTGGTGCCAGGAGCCAAATCCAAACCCATCATGGCAGTGGCCACATTTTCACTTTTTGTATAAATCCTCTGTATTCATGATACATTGATAATTAATTGATAAGTGACATCATAATTTCATGCAATAAATAAGTAAATAAATAATTAATTTGAAGTAAGGTTAGATTTAATGTGCTAAAATCTGATGTGTAACATAAAAAATTAACGTAACCACATATGCATTAGTTCATTGTTCATATTGCACATTTCTTCTCTAGAACTAATGTTCCTCATTTGTGGTGCCACTGCGGTGAAGTTCACTGAGGGACTGTTATAAACCCAAGGTGAGCAGATGTTGCACCAAGGTTCTGCTATTTTTCATTCACTCGTGCTACGCTGATGTCTGAAGCTAAAGCAGATGGTAAAAGAGACTTTCAAGCAACTTTCAAGGACTGAGAGTCATTTGTATTTTCAGTTGCTGTTGTCATACCACATAATTTATTGTGATATTTTGTATGGCGTTCACTCAAAAATATTGCTATCACGGTGTGCCTAAGGTCAGTGAAACACCACGTCCACGCAGTGAAAGCTCACTTCAAAGAACAGACCTGTGTCTGTGCTGTAGAGAGAGCTACACCACACATGGACCTCTCTGACTGCAGTCCAAGCAGAAATCTGAACCACAGCAATGTAGACGGGCTTTCCATCATTACAGAGAGAGAACAGAGTGCTTTTGGGCAGAGCAATCTTCCTTAACGAAAAGTGAATTAGCTAATCTTAGTGCATAACTGGCATGACACTGGCTGCGTTGAGGCCGGCCATATGGAAGCACGGTCCAGCGAGTTCTACTTAATAGCACATGAAGGCGTAGCAGCATTCACACAAGCTAACACCAGTCTGTGTGCGCTCACACGGGACTTGATGAAATATGTGTCCGCTTGCCTTGAAATGAAAAAAATAACTCTTTTAATCTCCCTCTCAGCCTGTATTTGTCTCTAGTTTCACAGGTCTTGGACACACACACACATTCACACACAATTGCCAGTTTATAGGTACACCTAGCTAAATCGAATGTAGTGGAATCCAGTAGTCCTGCAATATATCTTACTTTCATGAACGTAACAATGTTCAGTTTTTACTGAAGCTGTTTTAGAGAGGGATTGATCCAACTTTATGATTATGTTATTTTGGAGGCTGCACTTTGTGGTGCTGTCGAGTCAAAAAATCTGTAAAACAGAATAAACAAAATACAGAACATTAGAAGATGCTGTTAGCTAGCTGTTAGCTTTAATTAGCTTTAAGTCAAAGCTAGCTTAATTTTATTTAGTATTCTGCAGTTAACGGGTTAAAGGTTTGTGGGAAAAAAAATCCTTAAACCTTTTTTGAGGTTATATTGTCTCTCTGATGTTGTTAATCATCTGAGTCTTTGGCTGTATTCCTCCTCTTAACCTGATGTCAGTTGGTGAGCAGTTAGTAGGACAGTTAAGCTAACAGTTTGGAAGTAGGTTAGGTTCTAAGTTGGGCTTTTCAGTTGATCTGTATTTGATCTGTGTTTTTTGCGTCTTTTTTTCTTTTTCTTTTTTCTATTTGCTTCCAGATTGGTAATTCAGCTGTTCAGCTGTTTCTCGTTTTAAAACAAAAAAAAGATCATCTACACATACAGTGAACAGGTCATTATAATAATCACCTGCTCACTGTACCTTATCACACTTTTGAAATGGCTGCTTACTTAAAAAATTAATAGTTTGACATAAACTTTCAGTGTCCGTTTTCAGCACAAAATTATTAAAATTGTTAAAATTATTTCATTGCTCTTTCAGAGTTTGAGATCATAACTGCATCCATAGCAAAAGTCAGTTTTTTATAGCAACCTTCTGTTTCATAGCAACGGACTGCTATAGAAATAACAGTCCTTAGAATTCTGTAATTGACCAATCAGAAATAAATAAATAATAGAATAAATAATGTATGAAAAAAAATTGGTGTTTATTACAAATATATTATATTGTGTTAAAACCGCTGTAGGCAGTTTATTTTTGGCATCACTGGGCAAAGAAATCCATAATCTTTAGGCATAATGTAATTCAAGGGGTTGGAGAGAAAACTAAACCTCTACACCACCTCTTGGCTCTGTTTCCAGGCTCCGTCCCATGTTGTCAAGTACTGACGTTCTGGGTTGGTGACCTGGACCTCGGAGTGAGACTCAGCAATCAACTAGCTTTGTCCAGAATCGCTTAATGCACCTTTAATATGATATAATATATCATAGAATTCGCTAATTTTAAAGAAAATTACATGATAGCATTGGAGCGCTCTGTCAAAATTGGGCTGTTAACATAAATCAATCTTGATTTGAACACACTTGACTAAAACAGGATATCCTTAATGATGTGATTTCATCAAATTTCAGTATTTATGGCCCCCAGTAGACACTCCTGCTGCACATGTTTGTACCACCAAACTCTCCTCACACGCTTGACTGCAGTAATACATCAAATCAACTCCTGCTCAACAAATTAGTGTCTGCTTAGTCATTTGTCATCTAATTACGGCTGTTGACTGAAATATGGTAGCTGTGCCTACTATGACTGAACTCATTCGCCGAACAAGATGGATTTGTGCTGGAAACTCAACACAGCTGTGTTGAATAAGGATTTCTGTAGTGCATTATGCATGCAGAGAGCGTTCCTCCATTCAAAATGGTACTTGTAAGAGCACAATATTGAATTTGTAAAAGACTCTGAAACATATGCAAATAAGGGATGGTGCTATAGTGTATTAGATATATATTGTGATTGATGTGGTGTGATTTGAATACATTAACTGTGCCAGAGAGATTCCGGTCATTTCCATATTCCACCCTTTATGGCAGGGAGACAGCTGCCTGCTGGAGAATGGAAATCATCCAATGAAATATTTATCCACGTTGAAGAGCAAAAGCAGCTAGTGTGCAAAGAATGAGAGACAATACATTAATAACACAAATGTAGGACAGAAAGGAACCTATAGCTGTGACGCTATTCATTTCCAGAACTGCAATTAATAGAAAACAACTGGAAACTGGAACTGGAAAACTTACCGATTTTTAAACTAGTTAGCTTCTCTGCGCTTGTACCTGCTGAACTTTCTACCTCTGCTGGTCCCATGTGAGATCTGCTTACTACAAAGGAGTTAAAATGCCTTTGTCTTAATAGCAATGTGATCTCCTTTCTCAGCAAAACCTCTGTTCTCCCCACAGGAGCGCGCAGCCACTGAAGAGTTGTACAGGATTGAGAGAGTTCTTCGAAAGACTTCTCCTTTTCCCTCACATTTTTCTCTCTCGTACTCTCTCCCCCACATAGCGCGGCGCTTTCTTCTCTCTCCCGCTTTCTAGTTTTCTCAGAGTTCGTGAACTCGCTGAATGACTGATTTCGAGACCGCAGAGCTCTACGTGAGGGGAAAAGTGTTGTCATATCAAAGCTGTCAGGCATTCTCTGTTTGCTCTATGAATCCTGAATGTATCGTTTCCGAGGCAGTTGATGTGAATATGCAGACATTGTAGTCTGGGACAGTACGTCTGCTGTCATTCAGTATACAGCGAGGGTACACAGTCATCAGCGTTTGAGGCATCATGTACTATATTACTGAATATACAAATAAACACAACCTGAATACTAAATAAACCTAAAAAAAAAGATGATAGTTTCCTCAACCATGACAAATATTGTACGCTCTACACTAAGTTACCAACTAATGCAGGCAAATACAACAATAAATCCTACTTGAAACTCTTTCAGAGAGATGGTGATCGATCTGATCTGTTAGCTTTAGTCTAACAAATGTTCTAACAAACATTTTCCTTATCAAAAAGGAAAGTACTACCGTACACCTTCTGAATTCAAGTTTCTCTCTCTAGATTAGCTTGCTGAATGAAAATCTGTCACTGAGTGGTGGCTCTCATTCATTCTTCAAGGGCAGACAATTAAATTAGAAAAAATTATAAATATCCCAAAAAAAAATGGACAAAAACACCCTTCAACTAGTAATGGCCAATGGCCAACGATCGTATTTGGGGTAATGCTGAATTGTACCGCATCTTCCTTGGTTCATAACCTTTATATTAATGGGGGTAGACTAAATATGCGAGAATGCAGCATTTTCCCCAAGTGGAAGGGGTCAGGTATCTCAGGGGGGTTCCTCTGAAAAGAAAATAGGATGGATTGTGCAACTGAAGATTGCTGATGAGTTACTGCGGCTGCAGTAACCTGGGCAGGCACATCAGACTGCAGTTGGGGAAAGGGAGCTTAAACACAAAGAGACGCTTCAGGTTCCTGTCTTCACAAATAGTCAGGAATGCTGGGTTTACTGAAAAAAAGAGCTGAAATAACAAAAAGTTAGGTTTCTCTATCTAAATTCCAGTCAGGTCTTCATGTTCTGTTCCTGCTCCACCATACAATTGAAGAACTCCTGAGGAATTTACCCTCAGAGGTATTCTGGGCATGACTAATAGAGGTCTTTACACACCAACAGTGGGGCGGATGAACGGCATGAAATTGCGAATAATTCTAAAGTGAACTTCAACATTCCTGACTACTGACGTCAAGCACGACACAATACGTTTGATCAGTCAGATGTGTACAGGTCTGCAGCGAAACCTCGGAAAAATCATCCTTGAGCTGACTGAGAAAAATAAAAAATGTAAAATGGTTCCAAAAATCCCATCAGTGATATGAAAGCTTGCATCATCTGGATACAGGTTTGAAAAAAATTATTAACTTGTGAATTAATCACAGGAAAAAAGCACATCTGGTGTGCAAAGGCCTGGACTGTGAGAAGTTCCATGGACAGAACCAAGAAAAATTGGAGGAATCTCCAAGCTGGGACAGAAGCAAAATAGCTTCCCCAGAAGCAGCTGGTGGAAAGGAGGAAGACATTTACACTATTTTCTTTGTCAGAAAACTTTCTGTGCAACCAACTTCTCTGTAAGATTCAGTATCTTTAAAAGATTAGCCTACTCCACCGCCAGAGTATTGCACTTGGACTCACAATTTGCAGTTTTTAAAAAGTATGGAACATCCATGGAACAGAAACATATAGTATTCTTTTATCCGACACATTTTTCTTCATCGTCATAACCTTATCCCTGCATAAAGCAAAATGCAACTTGGTCTCCAAAAGTTTGGTCAAAGATTTGGGTGTTTTTTGCTAATAGCAGCTAATGTAGCTCAAGCCATTAACTGCAAGCAGACATGAAGAACGGGCTACATTTGTTTGGTAAGCTTATGTCGTTTTAGCACCATGATTCCTGTTTTTCTTTATTTTCAAACTTGCAGCTTTCATCCCCACATTTTTATCAGATTTCTTGCAGCTCCCTCTGGAGCCACAAAAGGCTTTATACAACTTTTCTCACATATGCAGTAGTACAACTCAAGACCTGTAAACAGACTTTGATGTGTAAAATTGATGGAGTTCGCCTTTGGGTTACCCTGTTTACATGTCTCTTCAGTCTCTCCTTTCCCTTATGTGACCCTCTTGCCACTGCCTCACCCCTGCATGACATTTCTTTCACCTTAAAACTCCCTGACATTCTGTGTAAAATCAGACCTAGTCTTGACAGCATCCTGCATTTCAGGAGCAAAGCTGTTTCTCTCCCTAATTACCATCTTTCCCTTTACGCCCCCGTCTCCCTGTCCCCACTTTTGACATGCTAACAACAGTTTGCTCTCCCCGAGTAATGTTCTGTGAATGACGGGTTGTACCATGCTTCCTATGAAGTCTCCCCTGCGACAGGCAGGTGCAGCCTGACACCACGGCTTCTGATCTTCCAGGTGGCTCTCCCGATGATACTTTAGCTCACCCCTGCTCCATCGCTTCACATCTTACAACTATTCTATTTGACTTGTTTTCAACCTTTTTTCCCTGTCACACTCCCCTGCATGTTCCATGTGAGTACAGTTTAAAGGGACAGTTCATATTATGTGATGTGGGGTTGTATGAGGGAGGATAGTCAGGGCATTACCTACAGCAGATGCCAGTCGGCATCTTGGAGAAGCAGAGAGGAGTCCCAGTGTAGGAAGCTAAGCAATGTGCTCCTGTGGACAGGGTCAGCAATAAAATGAATTTTAGCCACCTAAAAAGTCAATATGAATTTAAGTGGACACTACATTTAGAATATTTTCACTTCTGTACTTTGCCATCAGACAGCCTTTTCTCATAGCAAACTACCTTTATATAAGCAAAATAAAACTCTCCTAACTGATTAGACTTCATAGGCAAAATGAGTCATTTTACTTTGCACAAGGGAGTTGCAGGTCTACTGCTCTCTTTGATTCATTAGTTTGTTTGTGTTCTTGTGTGACTTTGGTGTTTTAAAAGGTTACTTAAAATTTACTTATATTTTGTTCTGTGAGGTAATGTTACTGATTTTGCCTGTGAACTCTAGTTGGTTTGGAGAGAGCACTATTTTGCTTATATAATGGCGGTTTCCCGTCAGGAAAGTCTGTTTTACGGGTGGGTAAAGTGGAGACACTTAGCTGCTGATTCTGTCCACAGCAGCACAGTGCCTAGGTTCCTACATCCCTCCTGTTTCCCTTTAAAAACAAACTTCCTTCTCTGTAATCCACAACCCTTGATCCTCTTGCCCTTTCTGTCTGTCACTGGTTAAGTAAGGAAGCCAAAGTGATGCTGTGTATATCAGTGCAGCACAGGGATGTATGCAGGAGACAGTGGAGGTGATCATAAGGACCGCACAGCTGATATCAGTTTACTGGGCTAATGAGGCATGAAGGAGCCCCACACAACTCAGGATTTTCCCTCATCCCCTCCATCTGTACGTATGTCTCCTTTAAAGAGACAGTTCACAAAAATCAAAAACACATATTATTCCCCTTACCAGTAGTGCTATTAATCTATCTAGATAGTTTTGGTGTGAGTTGCAGAGTTTTGGAGATAATATCCATGAAGATGTTTGCCTTCTCGCCGGTATCATGGGATAAAATGGCACTCAGCTGTGGTGCTCAAAGCCCCAAAAAATACATTTAAAAAATTCAAAACCAGTCTCTCTTTCCAAAAATCATGTCCCGGTTACTAAAGATAAGCCACAGACCTTGTTGAGTAGTGTTCATGTAGGAACTCATTTCTTTCTGCAGTAGAATCTACCGGAACTACTTGAAAGAAAGTAGTTCCAATATGAATCTGTGGATTATATATACATATTATTTATAAACATTGCTCCTTTTTCACAATACAGAGAACAAAAATGGACAAAAAGACATGACAGAAAGAACAAAATAAAACAGACTGCCAGCTCACAGAAAAGGGGGATATATGCATGTCAATCCATATGATGACTGAAATTTCCACAAGTGAAGTCCATGCAACCAGGACTAAGTGAGGTCAAGGAAGGCCCAAAACAAAGGCCAGAAAAAAATTGAAACCTGACAGATCAAAGCACAATACAAAACAGTACAGTCCAATACAATTAGGTCCCGGCCGGGTTGACACCTCTGTGGGTACCAGTTCTTATCTTTATCTTTCCTCCAGATAAAGATAAGAAACCAAGTCTTTTAGCCATTTTTAAAGCAAGAAGGGAAAAAAGATTTCCACTCTCTCAGGACAACCTGTTTTGCTATGACCCTACCAAACACGAGGACTTGCTGTAATGCAGAAGGAAGAATGAAAGAATAGTTGGAGCAAACCAATATCACAAAAAGACCATTAGGGATTAGCTGTCTGTTGTATATGTTGCTCTACAAGTGACTAATGTCATACCAAAAGTTCTTCAGAGCTTGGGGCAAGACCAGGAAAAATGGTCCTGTCTCCAGACTTACACTTATCACAGGTAGCAGAGACAGAAGAAAAAAAACTTCTGTTCAGCTTGGTTTTGACAAATGCAATTGACGAATGACTTTAAACTGAATGAGTTGAAGTCTAACATTGATAGAACTGCTTTAATCCTATCCAACCCTTTAGTCAGTAACTCATCTCTATACCACCATCCTTAATCTGTGCCTCTTTAATGTGGAGAGGGGAGGCTGCCAAAGCTTTCTTTTACTGTTTACACCAAATTTAGTAGGTACATGCTGGTTTTTTAAAAACGGAGCCCCTCTCCCACTGCCCGTAGACCCGCTCGCCTGTCTGATTTTTTTCCTTTGATATGTGCAAGAAAGCCTCATATCTGTGCAGGAGAGCAGAGAGAAGATTGATATAAAAAGTCTCTCAATTCAGCTCCCAGTATGTTTGTAGCTTCTAGTTTCACGTTTGCTTTTAGCTGGAGAGGAGTTGTGTTAAGTTACTGCAGATGAAAATCCAACATTTCCTGATTTTGCTCCTTCATAACAAAAGCTTTTAGATAAGAAAATAACAGGGGACCTTTATTGTGAAGAATTTATATAAAGTAAAATGTTTATCCACTGTTCAGCTGCTCGACTTAAGACGACATCAGTAAATACAAGCAGATCCAGCGGATGAAAACTCTGCTGTGCTGACACACTGTGTCAAGCCAAGCAGCATGTGTATAAAAAAGGAGAAAAAGAGTTGCAGAAGTTATCAACAGAAGCGAAAAGCCGAAAAGGGGCCAAAATGATCGTGTCCACTCAGGTGTCATGTTTTCATCACTGCCAATCAGAGCTGGAGTCGATAAATACCCCTTACTACTGCAGAGTCATTTGACCCATTGCAGACAAAATCCAGATGTTTTGATTTTTTTGTGCGATGTTAAAGGGGTTTTACTTTAAATCAACACCTACCCTGTACACTGCATCATCATCTGCCCGCATCATTTAAGCACACCTGCAGAGCTTATTCTCACTTTAAAGCTCATTTGTTGCCAATTTGCTAAATTGGTGACTCATATTCCGCAAACTTATTGTAAAAGTGAGGAGAAAGTTACACTGCAGAGGGTTGTGACTTTGTGTTCTGCAAGAGGTCAGGTGTTTACTTCATGATAACACGTTATCTCCATTCTCCCACAGAGGACCTGTGCGATGATAATACTGTAGAATGTTTTTGTGTTGCTTTTATTGGCTGATTTCTCTCTTTATCTGCTCCATAATCATTCCCTACACACAGCCATCATTACCGAGATGGATTTTCTGGGTGAGAGAGTTAGGTTGGAAAGAGAAAGGGAAGGGAAGGGGGAGAGGAAGCCTCTTCTCCATCTTTTCATTAATCACAAATCAGTATATTTCTCTCTGGAGACCAGACCACTCAGTGGGAAGGAGAATAGGCTCTTTCTCCCCACTTTTTATCTCCCTTCTGTTCAATACATTTCCCTCCCTTCTTCTTCCCGGGATTTCTCCAGTCTCTAAATGCCAAACCAATAAAGCGAGAAACAAAATTCCCCTTCCTCCTTCTCTCCTTCTCAAACAGACTGCATGTTCAGTATTTTAATAAAAATCACAGCTTTAGATGGTCACATCTGAGAGAGCACACACACATACACACACACACACTGAAGCACATGCACACACGTACACAACAATGCATGCATGCTGTCTAATATATTTCCAGAGTCGGTTTGGTGTAACCTACTGCTCCACGCCTCAGCAGCCACTGTGACTATTAGTGGGATCTCACAGGGCTGAATAAGCAGTGGGATTGTTCAAGTTGAATAACAACATAGCGAACTTCTCAGAAATACGACTGCGGACCAGGCAGTGAAAATCACAGAAACGGAGTGGGAGAAGGCTGTCAGTTTGACAAGAAACGGGAATGATGCAGCGGTATACACGATCACAGATAGAAATACTTCACGAGGGAAAACTCGAGAGCAGTAATACAGAAATGTGGGTTACTCTAACTCCCTTCATCGATCATCTTCTAAGCCAGGGTGGTACTGACTCATGAATCTCCAAAACACATCTGTATGTAGCAAGGCCATTATTTAATTGTACGAGTGTAGCTCCACATGGAATGGTTAATGTTCCATTTCCTGTTATCCCTGCCTGTATACATAGACAAATATGTCCTTTCTTGAGCACATATATGACCTTGACGTGCAACACAAACTGCATTCTATCATGCTCAACAGTGCGATATACGGGTACATGAAAGAAGACAATGAGTGAGTGGTATTCCACTGGTGGCAGAGCTGAAACCTTAACCTCATCTCACATATCTCTGCATCTCCATAAACCGATGCAGCATCAACTGTGGCTTACAAGCCATTTGTGTGAGGAGAGAAGACACATGCACACACAACCAGCCACACTAACCTCATTTTGTCACTTTTCCAACTGCCACAGGAATACTGTGGCAAAAAATAACAAAACTTTGCACCTACTGTATAACTATTTTTGTTTTTTTTGGTTCACAGGTTAAAAAAAAAAGAGAGCAGAATAATACACGTTCTAGGTGAGTGAGATGTGAGTGTTGATATTTTGGTGTTCCACCTTGAGTCCCAGTAGAAGCGAGGCAGCGAGGGCAGAGCGGAGAGGGGAGAGAGGATAATGATCCTGCTGATAATGGAGGAGTGGAATCTGGTAAATGAGGCTGGATATGCACAGTGCCGCAGGCTGTTCCTTTGCACCCAGTGTCACACACACAGTCACACACACACGCC
This sequence comes from Lutjanus campechanus, assembly GCA_027495735.1. Taxonomy (NCBI): domain Eukaryota; kingdom Metazoa; phylum Chordata; class Actinopteri; order Lutjaniformes; family Lutjanidae; genus Lutjanus; species Lutjanus campechanus. The sequence continues at coordinate 20,601 of JAJHUR010124119.1, read as the reverse complement.
CACACATTTCACAGCTCTTGAGGTTTACAGTATGTGCAAAATCTTGTCACATACAAATTGATGGCAATACACTTTCCCCTTTAGCTCCTTACCTTCTATGTGCCCGTGTGTGTGTGTGTGTGTGTGTGTGTGTGTGTGTGTGTGTGTGAGTACCTGAGTTAATGTGTGAGGCTGAGCGCATGACCAACAATGATTCACCTATTAATAAAACATTGTCACCACTAACAATGGTAATAGGAAGGCAGTGCTTGTTTCACAGGAACAAGCAGAAGTTCTAACCCTCTCGTCTCTACTCGGTTGAGATTTTTAAACATTACTTTAATAGCAACACAAATGCCCCGGCAAAGTTAATGAGCTACAGCAGAGATTTTGTTTGGTATCAGGTGGAACCTGATGTAATAAATATCATGTTTCATTCCAAAACGAGACATCCACTGCTTGTAGATAAATATCACCAACAGCTTTTATATAAACCATGACAAATGACAAATTAAAAGGTGCTCAGTAGATTATATACCTATTAGGGCTGCACAATTAATCAAAATATTATTGTGCAATTCATTAAGTGCAATGTCCAAACTGCAGAGGTTCTCATGTTTTGATAAACGAAAATTGTGTGACAAAACAGCATTATAATGAATCACTGTAGTGGTGCAGAGATGTCCTGGCCTGGTGGTGTTCCCCAGATGTAAGGAAGCGTGTTTGTTGGGTACATACCCCAACAAATGTCACATAATCATGATGTTAATAGTTTTTACAGTAAAAATGAAAGCTGTGATGCAAAAATGATCATTCCCAGTAATCTTGAATCATATACTGCAATCCCAAAATCTGTCAAAATTACCATGCTTTTTATCATATCACAGTTGGAAAACTATGCCACTTTAAAAATATGCCCAAATAGCAATCCTTTCTGCCAATTTTCATTTCGTTTTTCATAACATTTTATCTTTGTGTTTTATGCTAACAGAAAAAGAAACTAACAGGCAGAATGTGTCCTCAACAACTTTGATAAGTTTCCACGTGTAAAATCCACCACAAGTGACACATCATTTTACAAACTAACTAATTAAACTGATGAAAAGCTGAATGAATCTCTTTGTTTGATGGTCTTTGTTCATCCTCTTCATCATCTCACTCACTATGTCTTCTGGAAAAACTTGAAATGATCTTCTATTTCTTACAGTGAGTAAAGGATCAGTGTGTAGGATTTAGTGCCATCTATCGGTGACATATGTTGGCTGCAAAAGGCCAAGATTTGTAGCCAACATACTGTATGTTGGCTTGTAAGTTTTATACTTACAATACTTAAGAATGTATATTCTATTTCTGTCTTATTCTGCTGATAAATTCCAGTAAATCTTACACACTGTACCTTTAAGTCCTATTTTACTGTCTGGATGTGGAGATACCCCAAGTGCTTATCAGCTTTAATCATTGAAGTGTGTCCTGTATCCATTAGCTGAATGATCCACTTATCGTTCTTATAGAAATCTTACATGTCTTTAGAACAAAGACTGACACTTTGCAGCACATGGCTAATCTGTCCTTGATTACCTCTGCAATGCCCCAATCGATAGATTCCAGAGGTAAGATGATTCGTAATTGTGTCAATCTGCTGCTCTTCATATCACCACTGTCCCCAATCAGACATTAATGATCAATTATGGCCGTGTTTCTGCACGAGTAGAGATCAATGAGATAATGTGGTGGTGGTTGTGGGATCAAAGAGGAGACAAAGGAACTTCTGGTATGTGCAAAAAGGGAGAGAGAATAATGAAAAGCAAAAAACAAAAGAGAAAGAAGAAATACAGAAACAGTCAGCAGAACATACAGTACTTTGGTCTTTGAAATTAAATAATACGATTTTAGATTACAGGCTGATAAGGGCATGATTAGACCTGTCAAGGTTGCATCCTTCTCCATCTAAGACTGTAGAGCATTTTGTTCCTTAAGGTAGAAAAGGGGTATATTATATTTAAATGCAGTCCATTACTTCCATTTACCATCATTAACTACCACAGAAAAAAGAGAACAAAGCAGCTGCAGCTGCTTAAGGCATGGCAAATGAGTTAAATAAAAATATTAAGTCTTTTTGTGTTTTCTCATATTTGCATTTTCCATAAGAAGGAAAATGTACTGAAGAGATACTGTTTGAGTTTTACATTTGCATTCATTATTTCACTGATTTTAATTACGGTTGGCGTGGATGACTCACACTGCAAAACAAACATAAAACTGTTGGCAAGGAAAAATATATTTACACCAACCAACAACAATATATTACCGTTCTCCCTCAAAGGGATAGTTCAGATTGTTTGAAGTGCAGTTGTATGAGGTACTTATTCATGGTCAGAGGGGGCAGAATCAGCAGCAAATCGTATTTTAGCTCCTTAAAAAAAATCTGTTTAAGCGTACGCAACATTGAGAATATTTTCTTTGCTCTACCTTGCTGTCAGACAGCCTTTTCCCAGCCTTTATATAAGCCAGGAACACAGGAGTTGCTAGTCTACCACCGCCTCGTTCAGTCAGTTTTTTATTGTGTGACTTCAGTGTTTTAAAAGGTTAGTTCGTGTTCACAGAAGTCACACACAAACAAACAAACCAATTGGGGCAGCAGCTCCTTTGTTCTGCAAGATAGAATGACAGATTTTGCCAAAGAAGTCTGGTTGGTTTGGAAAGAGTGAAATTTGGCTGACATAACTGTGGTTTTCCGCCGGAAAAGGCTGTCTGATGGCAAAGTAAAGTAGTGAAAATATTCTAAATATAGGGTACACTTAAATTGATACTGACTTTTTTAGGTGGGCCCTATTTAAGTAGCTAAAATATGTTCTGCTGTGGACCCTGTGCACAGCAGAACATTGCTTAGCTTCCTAACCTGTTACTCCTGCTGCTTCTCCAAACTGGGGCTGTGTCGTTGGCCATCTAGTTTAGGTAATTTACTGACTATTGATAAGTACATCATATAGATCAGCTTCAAAAAATCTGAACTCTCCATTTAAGTTTTCATATACTGTAGGTGATTTGCCCTAAGATCATATGACACATAATTTATAAGACATATTGTATAGCACAGCATCACTGCAGAGCAATGCTTAGATTAAAATCCTACTTATGGCCACAAAAGGGCAGCATTGTTTACAATTAGCATATTTCATAATTATCATCGTCTCCATCTACTCTTGTCATTCCTGCAGATTCTGGCAATAGAAATTTATTTACATGTCACGCCAGTAAGACAAGTTGAAACTGAAAAAAAAAGGAAAAAAGGGAAGGAGGAAGTTTATATATAGAAGGCGAGCTGGAAAAACCCAGCAGCTTGTTCACAAGTCTGACGTAATCTTGAAACACTTTAATATTTAATTGAAGTGTCATGAAATTAAAAGGCTCAAGGAGAAGAGGCAGAGGACGAAAAATAGAGACACAGCAAGAGAGATAGAGAGTCCTAGATAAGCCACTGAAACACAAAACAGCAGCTCACCTCTCCTTTTAATTATAAATATGGTGATAATGGGTTATTATCTTTGAAAGAAGAGGCCCTCGACAAGCATTATCAGAGGGGGTGTTTGCTGACTGAGAGTGTCCTCTGCACAACAACATCAAGTGTCCCTATGCTGCACAACAATTTGGAGCTGGTTTCCTGGATCTGAATGCATCATGCTGTTAAATCCTGATTGATATTCTATTGATGAACAGCATAGATGGAGAGGAGGAGAGCTTGGATCCATTTTGACCCAGGGTTTTACTGGACCTGGACTACTCCCTGCTATTTGGCAAACATTGTGTCCCAACAAAGCAGAACAGTGACCCCCTGTGGATTCTGCCAGATAATACAAATGCAACATGACGTCACTCTGGACCAAGAGCTGCTAACATTTGTAAACAACTGTCTTACAAACGAACAGATCATCAAGTATCATGCAGAATCCACTGCAAAATAATACAGTTTTTGAACTGACGCAGTATTGATTCGATTTGAGTTTTATTACTGTGCCCAGCCCAAACAGGCTTACAAGACACCATTATTTAGAAAAACAGACCAGAAACCAGAGTAGCAACATAAATTACACATAATACTAAACAAATAAAACATCTAGACTTTTTTCCAGGTTTTAGAAACAAAGGTAACAATCATTTTATTCTGTCATTGTCAGTACCAGAATAGACATTTCCTTTATAAGGTATTCTTAACTCATAAAACAGACAATACAGAAGAAGATGTGATACATTCTGAACTAATTTACAGGATTTAAATCTGTTGTCCTCCTGGATCGTTTTAAATCCAATTGCCAGAGGAAAGATTCCTGTTCTCAGCTCTGCAGCTAAAGACCTCCGACTCCTTGTTAAGTTTGCTGTAACATAAGGTTCAGTGCCACATTTGTACTTGACTTGGATATATGTTCGTAATTTAGGTTTTAACAAAATATCTTTTAATCATTTTGCTTCAAAACTAGCAAGTAACTTTCTTCTTATTGTGTTCATGCTGCATCATAAATTGTTACTATACATACTGTATGTTGTAACTCTTTGACCTGTGGAGAATTGTGCAGTTTATTCCAAAGAAAAACCTTCTTTTCCTGTTTTCTGACATATAAAGGGATAGTTCAGATTATTTGAAGTGGAGTTGTATGAGGTACTTATCAATAGTCAGTGTATTATACAGTAAATGTACCAGCACAGTACCAGCACAGAAGCCAAGCAATGTACCACCGTGGAAGGGGCCAGCTGCAAAATGTATATTAGCCACTAAGCAAAGGCCTATAAATTAAAGTGTACGCTACATTTAGAATATTTTCACCACTTTAGGTTGCCGTCAGACAGCTTTCTCTGATGTGAAACTGGCCAAATATCACTGTCTCAAAACCAACCAAACTCCATTGGCAAAATCTGTCATTTTACCTCATGGAACACAGGAGTTGCTGGTCGAGCACTGCTTCAATCTGTTAGATTATTTGTGTTATTGTGGAACTTCGGGGTTGTGAAACGATAGCCCAAAATCACCTAAGTCCCACAATAGTACAACCAAACTAACAGACTGAGGCGTTTGGAGAAACAATACTTGGCTTATATAATGGTGGTTTCCTGTCAGCAAAGTCTGTCTGAGGTAAAGTATTGAAAATATTCTACAGCTGGTATTCCTTTCTGCTTCTACAAACTAGGGGTGCGTATCTAATACACTGACTGTCAACAACCTAACATCAAGTAATACAAACTATCCATCTAAGCAAACGACTCCACAGTTCTATAATTTCACCTTATTGATCCAGGGATGCAACCCATATCACTTTCAGCTGGCCTTTCCGGGCACTTCATATATGAAAGAACTTGCTCCAGGGTTTGACTAATTAAGACTCACTGTGCATTTAGTTCCACCCTCGTCCTCTCCATCACATTCATCCACATCACGTCCAGCATGTCACATGGATGTAATGTGTATTACACACCTCAGAGAGTGTGTGACATGACATGTCCCAAGTGTGAAAGGGCCCATGTTCTATTTGACATGCCGCTGGCAGGTGATTAGCAGCGAGTCAGGCCTTTCTGCCCCCCATCAGACATTATTGCACAGAAGGCTGCATCTCCCTAATACATAATTATAAAAGTCATATGAATGTCCTTCACATGTCTGGAGGGGGTTAAAGCGTTTACAGAGAACGAAGAGCTGGAGTGCACACACAGAGAAGGGGAATATTGTTTTAAGTCTGGTTGGTTGCAGTCACAAGAGGATGTCTGTAGCTTCTAGCTCTACAGCCAGACTCTCCACCTACAGTCAGGTGGTGATGGATTGGTGAGAGGTCACTAATGATTCTGTCAATCAATACCTTGGCTGGTGTGTCACAGCAGTCTTCTCGCACCCTGCCAGGGGCTGTCACTCTGACCGGCCCACGTCAGACCCAGTGGAGACCCTGCACACCCACACCTGCACCGCTGCCGAACAGGACATCTTATCTAGGTGAGCGATTATGACAAGAGGGATTATGTCAATTAAATGTGCTGCCTACAGTGCCAGCATCACTCCTGAGGAATAAGGAAGAGTATAAACCCATGTGTAGGCTGCCTCTTCAATCAATTTGCACCTAATGAATGAAGAGGAATGATTAAACACGTGAATTGGCTCCATGAGGCTTCAATAAACCTAAACTAATTCAAGGGAATCCTTAATCGGCTGACCTAGGCTTTTTTTGCATTGTCCCCGGTATTACAGTAACAGGATTGTAGAAGCATTGGCTCCAGTTACACCCATCCTCCAGTGACGAGGAGGCTGGGGGGGTTAGCATTAATTTCCAAAGCCTTATGTTGCATTTGCATAATTACCATAAATCATCACAGGGATGTTCTGGTCCACAGTGGAAGAGAAGAGACTCTTGGGAAATGGCATTGCTTGGAAGGGCGACAGTGTTCAGCAGACCACTGATGTGATAGTGGATATGGTAATGATTAAGAATAATCTCGTGGCTCTTGTAACAATGTTTAATACATAGACATATCCTTGTGTCTAGGAAACTCAGAATCTCAGAATATATACATTTATACAGAATTTATCTGAATTGGGGTTGTACAAGGTACAGTACTTATCCATAGTCAGTGTGTTAGCTACAGTGGATGGTGGAAGGCACGGCCAGTTTGGAGAAGCAGAAAGGATTAGAGCCTTTTCCAAAGGGACACTGCTGTTATATGAGCCAAAAAATTGTTCTCATCAAAGTAACCCGACTTGTCTGACAAAAACATGAATTTAACCGGTCTGCTGCTGCCTTGATATGTTACTTTATTTGTTTTAACGTGTGACTTTGGTTTTGTAAAGTGTTAGGTCAGAGTCACTAGGGGCGTCACAATTACAGTTTTCAATCCAACACTGATAGGCGATTTTTCAAGTGTCTTTATACATGCCAACCCAGTGACAAACATTGGAAATAAGGATATAGAAAGTCAACCTTCTCACTGATGGTCGTAGGTGTAGAGCTATATGTAAGCCATTTTAACAAGGTATTTGAACTTACTTAGTAAAAAAAACAAAAAAAAAAAAAAACCCCCCAACATATCAGATACAATTTCTTACTTCTTGCAGGGTATTTTATATAGTTTAAAACATGACTGGAGGTGGACTCCAAAAGACAGATAGTGGCATTAAAGCACTTTCCCTCCCAGAGGTTGACCAAGTGAAGATTGGTCGGCTGCCTTTGTCTCTTTATCAGTGAACGGTACACCATGGGGTTAATGTACAGTAAATAGAGAATGGGGGCACAGTGAGCCTGAGGGAAGTCATTCATACAATAACAATGTTGTGGCTTTGTAATAACCATTCTACTGGGGTGACACTATAAGCGACCTTTCCTGCTTTCTCCCATCTACAGTAATGAAAGGTTGGCTTGTACGGTGAATAGAAAAAACAGTGCGAGGATTAAAATGATGTGAGCCCTGTGACAGGGCAGCATTTTGTACCCTGCATCGGATTAGCGGGGTGAAAGTGGATGTGAGGGGTTAAATGCTTTGACACAGGGTACAGTCTGTGTAAGCTGCTGGCTCAGTAATCTGCTGAAGTTCTAATGCTTTGTGTAATGATGAATTTGAGTCAGCTACAGCAAAGTCAGTTCAGGACAACTCGCAGCAGACCTGGAAGTTAACCTGGAGACCTGAATAGGTAATGCAACACTTGCTTAATGTCTCTTATCTCTGTGGAGTCAACCACTGCTTTATGCACCTGTACTGTACATAAAGATACAAGAACTCAAGAAAAACTCCCCAAACTTTGCCTAACCTCTTTTATCACTCCTCCCAGGCCTCTGTGGGTGCTGCTGCAGCTGCATGACCTGATAAAGCTCAGAAAACAGTAGGTGAGCAGGTGATAAAGAGACTGAAACAGAGACTGAGAGCCAGAATAGGCGGAGAGGCTCCGAGAGAGGCATTAAGAAGGAGACAAGAAGAAGAGAAAGACATTAAATATGAAAAGGCAAAAGCAAAAATAAACTATGACAGAAAGGAAGGGGAGGGAGGAGGGAACATTAAGAGAGTGTTGATGGAGAGGGTAGAGACGGAGAAGCATGACAGCTGGCAGACGGGGAAGGCGGTGCTGCTCCACTCCAGTCCAGTCTCATTGCACCTCAGCAGGCCAGATGGACTAACCTGCCCCTGTGTGCCCTTCACCAGCCAACACACACACATGCACACAGTAACTTCATCATAATACCCTTGTTAAAGTGAACTGGCACTATAGAAAGTGTCAACCCAATTTTAAGCACTTAAGTCAGATATTTGTAGAATTATGAGCTCCAGATATACTTTAAAGGTAATAAATTGAATTCTATTTTACTCCGATAAAGACACATAAAATTTCCAAAAATAATTGACCAAACTGTCTCAGATGTAAACCAAAAGGAGGATCATTTACGCATATGTTTTGGCAATGTGATCTGTTGAAAAGTTTTGGGTTCATTCATTAAATCAGTCTTGGAAATAGAGTTTGATTTAAACCCAAACTTCTATTTATGAAGTGATATGCCTGATTTTTAATTAGCTCTAAAAAATGTAGGTAATTAATTACTATAACAAATTTTGCGAAGAAATAGATACTTACATTTTGGAAAAATGAATCCCCTCTGACTTGTAAGCTATTCCTGGACCAAATATCAGAATGTTAACCATTAGAGATATATTTGAATATATTTTTCAAGGGCCTTCTTTTGTTTGTTCTTTTGCACGCTAGCTTGGGATGGGGGATATGAGGAAACTCAGTGTACTCTGTTAGGTTGGTCATGTTAACCCACTGATGCTGGTTATGGTACAGTCTTTGCAAATAAGAAGACGTTGAAAAAAAATGCATACAGTTGGCAACACATGACTAGAGTTTTATTACTTTTGTGATCCTGAGGTTGTTGCTTTCCTAAAATGTCAACATGTGTGTTTGATGGTCAAATTACTCTCCAAAAGAGCAAAAAAATGCCCACTGTGATGCAGGATCTCCCTCTTGTGTCCAAACTTGGCTACTACATCATAGATGTAGACATTTCAGCACCAAGGCAGAGGACAGCTCCCATAACCAAAATGCACAGGCCACCAATAAGCTAAGAAGTGAGACAGAAAACTGGACTTTTTAAAAAAAAAATCCAGGATCAAAACATCTCAAAGTTTTACCAATTAAAAACCAAACATCTTGTGTAGGTTTAAATCTTCTCCGGGTGTTTGTTTTTGTCCTCATTTCTCACGTAATTTAGTGGCAATCCTGCTAGAAAAACATTCGGCCGGTCCCCAAACAGTATTGATTGATGTCTGGTTATAAAAAGACATCTATCATCCAGACAGTCTGAAATTAAAGCTGTAGTGGCCTGTGTGTCCACACTCATGTGTCTGTGTGTGCGTGCTCACTGTCCCTTGTGTGTGTGTGTGTGTGTGCACGCGTGTGTTCTTGTAGGTGGTCGGTGGGGCTGTGTGTTGACGCGGTATAGTATTATGAAACAATAAAATTTAGACAGCTGATTCATATCGGGGCATAAAAGCCAGAGTTTTGTTAGGTTCCTTTTTAATGAAACCTATAATTTCTGCCTCCCTCTCTCTGTGGTGTTGCTATGGAGCAGAGGGATCGATCATAAAGAGAGATATCCAGAGCTGCTCTATTTGCAGGATTGCCATGGCGATGAGTGAGCTAAGTTACAGTGTGAAAGATCATTAAAGAGTCGCATGTTGACTACAGTCATACACTGCTGAGAACGTCGCACTCATCTGTCTTGTAAAAACAGGTCGATGATAAAATAGCTCAGTTTGACGTAAGCATGGTCTCAAACACATACACATACGCTGCTGCACTGTCATGCAGTAAGGTTTTGTCAAAGACTGATGTTACAGGCACAAAGGTTACAAATTCAATCACTTTAGAGATGGCTGCCACATCACTGTGTCTCCTTCCTTGCATGTGTGTGTGTGTGTGAGTGTGCACGTGTGTGTGTGCATCCATGAATGTAAAGACCATGAGACTATATCGCTGGGTCAACAGAAACAAAACTGTTAGAAATTCAAACAGGGTGGAGCCGTCACATCCACCAAATGCATTACTTGAAAGAAAGGATGATGAAATAAATAAAGAAAAAGGCACAGAGAGGGAAATCTCATGAAGCGAGACAGACTTAAGATAATATAGCAGATATCATGTGGACTGTTGCAATCAATCAGGTAAAAAGAAAAAAAAAAGCCATGAACTCGTATGAGAGAAAAAGCAGTGAGTTAGGGGTGGGTGGTATATCAGTTTCGCCACCGGTACCACTCTGCCAAGACATGAACTCTGCAATACTGTGATTACTGTGATAAATGTTTAAGCATATTAAAACTAATGTGCTTTACAGTGGGTGTGATAACATGCAGGTAGAAGGCTTTGCACACACACTAGAACTGTTGTTACATCGAGTAACTACTATTTTTCTTGCTAACGTCTGTTGTTGGCTACACAGACCTACACAAAAGTCTTTATCTAACATTAGTTCCATGAGTCGAGGAAGTGAAGACCCTGCGGATTAACTTTATTTTGACGGAAATGTCCCCACAGCAACTGGAAAACTGGTGTGTGTGTGCTAAGCTTGCCATTTGCTTCAAACTGCTTTCTTCACAAGGGACAATACAAAGCAAGCTTCACTTCAAAATTCAGGCTCAAGGATTGATTCACTATTCACCATTTTAATGTTGCTTCACTGTTTATTTTGCAGGATGGCCTCTTGTACTTGGAGTTAACATGTTGCAGTGCTGTGGCTAACATCTGTTGCACTCCAGCAGACTGGAATGATACTGCAATAATCATGTACTGTTAAAGCAATATTCCACCCAAAAATGAAAATTCACTTAATATGTACTCACCCCTATGCCGATGTGAGGATGGGTGAAGATCTTCAGTTCACAAAATATTCCTGGAGTTTCAGCAGAAAACAGGGTTGCAGCCAAATCCAGTACAATGGCAGTGAATGGTTTAAAAAAAAAAGAACACAAAACAAACACAAAATGTCTCCATCCGTCTCGTGTGGTGTAATCCAAGTGTCTGTGAGCCGCAACATTAAAATTTGACCCCAAAAGTCGCCATTTACCCCATGTTTTTAGCCGAAATGTCAACTGTAGCCTCTCAGACTCGAGCCAGACGCACAAGAGATCTCGCAATATTTTCACACGTGCATCCATTTAGAGATATACGAAGTCTTGCGATACATCGACGCCATGTTTACATGTTACCTGGGAGGCATAGGGGTGAGTACATATTGAGTGGATGATCATTTTTGAGTGGAATATCGCTTTAAGGAACAGTCAAGAGACATTCAAGCATGGTTTAGAGCTTTTCCACCAAAAGCAATTTGGTTTGGAACCCTAAAAGTTCCAAACAGCAGGTTTTACTTGGGAACCAAAGTCGGCATATCATATTCTACAGGTAGTTGTGCATTGTGAAACGCCCTCTGTTGGCCCTCCTTGTTTACAACTGGTGGAAGTGCAGGCTGGTTCACTTGATAGCACCGACGTTCAAAGGGTCTTGATCAGACAGTTGAAGAACTGAAGCTACTTTGGTAGAAAAGGGCCTTGTGTGAAAGTTGGACCTCATTTGAAGCCAACTAAATAACCAGAGTATCAGGTTTCATGTGGGACATCACTTGCTTTTAGTGGAACTTTGTACTGCAGTGCAAGCTCAGTTGGTTTTGTTGTTACATAAAAGCCCTCTGTGCTGTGTGATCTGCACCTTGTCTGTTGCTGCTGTATGTAAATGTACTGAAAGAGATGCCTAATCCTTGCCCTTGTCTAACTCTGAGAATGAATCACATTATGCTTACTTACATTATGGGGCAGGATAGAGGCCTGTAGCCACATTGTCATTCCTATTTGGATCCAATAAACACATCTGTTTTTTGAATACATTTTCTTTCATAAAGATATGTTCTCTGACTTTTCCAATAGAGTGAAAAGAGCTAGAATCATGTTTTTGAGTGGAGTGTGTCTTATTATTTTTGTAATATTGTGATAAAATACAATCACTGTCACCATAAAAAAACAAAATCAACCACCCCTACCGTGAGCCTCTCATCATTACCACAGAGGAGAGCAGATCTACAGATCAGCACATTCAACCAGTGAACGAACATCTGTTTTTCATCTTTCCTCCCCTCAACCTCTCTCCTCTATCTCTCTCTTGACCTTAGGGAGCTAATACACACTCACACACACACACACGCACGCACGCACGCACACATACACACACACTCTACCGGTCATCATCTGCCTTTGTCAGGAGGTCTGACACTGAGCTAAGCATTTCTTGGCCGTCCCAAAGGATCTCAAACACAACCAATATTTACTATGTGTGTATGTGTGTGTGTGTGCTGTGCAGTATGTGTGCGAGTGTACACCCTTAGAGAGAGCTTCATCCACAACCTCCTTGGCCTGAACGCTGTTGCTCACATCACGTGTTACTGTAAACCCAGCAGCTCTAAAGAGAGCACACATTTATTCCAGTTGCTCATCACCACTCGGAATTCTCTTCACTTCCAAACCCATCTGACCCGCTTTTATCCACAAGAATCAAAATCAAACAGTCTTCTTCTGCGTAAAAGCTTTTCTCTGTAGCGATTGAGTGGACAAGTACCACCTAAGTGTGCTCATACGCACAACTCTCCCAGCCGTCTCTGAGATTTAACCTGCCTGTTGACTTCAGGCTCAGAGATTAGCAGAGAAGTGTACACACACTTGCTATTCAGCCAGAAGGCTGCAGGAGACGTCAGTATAGAATTATAATGACCAGAACAGACGCAGCAGAGAAAATCCCCAGGATTTATTGCGGTCTGGTTAAATGAAGGGAAGCTGTGCTGAATGAGAATGGCTGTTTCTACTGAATTCAATTCTCAGTGCTGCTGCTGTGTGTGAGAGTGTGTGTGTGTGTGTGTGTATATGTCAGAGCAAATCCTTGTATATTTACTCTCTGCTCCCACAGAGGAGGCCGGTTGTGAGTCTGCATACTGAAGAAATTTGCTGAGAGATGCCGCCCCCTTCTGGACAGGAATGAGACTTTACACATTGTCCCATATTCTCCACAAAAAGCTGCACAAACACTCCACTCATAACATCGTAACACATACTTGTCCATGCAAAGCCTCGTTGCAAAGCACAAACTTAAAGATCACTGCATGTGTCCACAGCTGTCCCCTCTACTCAACTGTCCAAGCAGAGAGACGCGTCCTCCTGACACACTTGTCAGTCACAGCGTCATCTAAATGCCTTGAATTTGTAATGGAGAATATGTTTGACATAATCATGACTTACTGGGGTGCTGCCATCCGACAGGGTCGTCATGCTGATCGACATGCTCATCTTGTCAGAGGAGGAGAGGGAGGGTGGGGAAGGGCTCCTCTTCTCCGCTTCCTGTCTCTGGAGGAAGTCTCGCCAGGCCCGCTGGATACTGCATGCCGCGATGAAAAGACGACATATAAACACAGGCAGAGCAGAGCATTTAAGACTTTAGATATGATGAATTTTTTGGATACTCCTTTTGATTCCAATTTTGTTCTCTAGAGGGGTTTTACTTTGTGAAATGTATTCTTCATGCTGTGTAAAAAGAAGGATTATTCTTGTCTGCTAAACAGGCTTTGTCAGAATCACTTGTAAAGTTAAACCAACAGTTAGAAACCTTGAAGAACTGTCTATCTGTGATGCCCTTGTGACGGTTTATGTACAAATCTGAACATTTCCATGATCCCTGGTATCACCTTTTAATGAAGGGGTGGACTGCTGCACTTAATTACATTTTTTGAGTATCTGTACTTTACTTGAGTATTAAACTCATGATTTTTACTCCATTACATTTGAAAGACAAATATTGTACTTGTGACTCCACCCTCTTCATATGATGGCTGTTATTTCTTACTTTGTAGCAAATAGCTTTGAAGACAGTGGATGAGTTTTACTTTATTTCCTATATGCTGTATTCACAGCATATAGGAGCAATCGCAGTAAACTACTCCTACACTGTCAGTCAGGTTCAAAGTGCTTGCTCCACTTTTTGAACAGTTCAATTTGAACTTGGCGGCAATAATGATAATAAAAATGATTATTGCTCACCAGAGCACCCATGGCCTACCTGACATCCACTTTGAAATGAAGAAAAAATCAGATCCTGTAAATGTTTTCTCTGTTTACTGCACACAAAAATTGGCCATCTAACCTGATAAAGCCTGTTGAGGTAAGTAAATCCTTTTTTAAATTCCAGATAAACATTTTAAACAAAGTCGTCTGTGCTTGTAGTAGTTTTTATATTTATGTTTCATGTTTTTTGAGGTTTTTATGCTATGTTTTATAGCAAAAATGCAGAGCAACCATTACTGACTAAAGTCTTGTACAACATATATGTTTTAATCTGTCCAAATAAGTAGCTCTACAAAGGATAGGTCTGGAAACCATGTATCAATCAGGCCCCAGGTTTAAATTATTACAGAAGAAAATGTGTTTTTAAATACTTGAGTGTTTTTAAAAGCAAGTATTCCAGTACTTAAACTAAAGAAAACATTGACTGAATGACTTCCATGAGTATTGGAGTAATATTTGACCAGGACTATCGATTTTTGGTGGAGGAGGAAAAACAGTATTTCACAAGAGTTATATGAAGAGTGAAGAAAAGTCATTGTCCAGTCAGATTTATCTTGCTACCTCATGAAGGGATCTTGAATCCACTTACTTAGAGGAATCAAGTATCTAGAGAGCTACTTTTCTGTCTTAATAGACATACTGTGTAATTCTATAATCACTCCTTCTCAGCTGCAGACAGAAGATATACTCACATCAACACCTTGGTCTCAACGGGCGGCATGTTGATATTGATGTTGTTGTCTAGGTCCATGGTCAGATGATTACTGAGCCGGGAGAGAAGGGGAAGGGGTGTAGGGGACATTCAGAGGACACACACACACACACACACACACACACACACACACACACACACACACACAAGTCCAATCTCAGTCTGGGTTATCAGTAATTAAACAGTGATGGCTTGGTCCCATCTGCAGGGAAATGGCTTTTACAGGAACACAAGAGCAGACTGCTCAGTATGTCTCTGTGTTTTCTGTTTATTGTCTGTGTGTATGCGTGTGTGTGAGAGTGTGTGTGTGTAAACCCACCTCTGCAGCTGGAAACCCCCTTCATTAACATGCTTGAAGCCACTCTGGAGGCTCTTCAGCTGCTCCTGTGTGAGAGGGGGATGAACAGAGAGACAAAGAGACAGAATTAAGTAAGCATGACATAAACAGATATGTGGCTTTGGTGCATATCTGAGTGAGAGGCCTTTGCAGTAGGAGGAGATCCAGTAACACTTCATTTGAAAGGGTGTACATAAGACTGTCATAACCATGTTATGACAAAGACCGTCATAACCATGTTATGACACCTGTCATGAACATTATGGGGTTGTTATGACTGTTGTCATTAAGTGTCATTTTGTCAAGTATGGGATTTTTAATGCAAAGTTGACACTGATGTCTTTGTTATGACACTTAACATTAATAAACAACAAAGTCTTTGTTATGACAACTTGACATTAACCAAGACAGTGTCACTGGTCTTTGTCATGACAACTTGGCATTATCAAACTTGAAAAAAATTGTTAACCTTTATGTTTTAACACTGCTTTATACTGTCATGTGGTTAGTTTTGACATTGGCTGTCATAAGACCATTATAAATGTGTCATGAATATATTCCTTGATTTCAACTACAATTATACATTTTGGACTTGTTATGGACATGTCATTGAGTTTTATTACACTGTCAAATGCTTATATTATTTTTATTATTTTCTTGGTGTCATGAATAATTACCTTGCCCTCAAGTTTAGAGGAACCATTTAAGACTTGTCACAAAAATGTTATCAAGTGTTATAATCCCAAACACATATGATAGTATAATCTGTAAAACATAAAGCTAAACATTTTCTTGAAGTTGTCATGAGAAAGAGATTGACAGGTTATGTTGGTTAAATGTCAAGTTAGTCATAACAAAGATATTGTTGGCTTGATTAATGTCACTCTGGCATAACAAGCATCTCAAACGATGTCAACTTTGCATTATAAATGACACTTAGTGACAATTGCCATAAGCAGTCATGAGGACTCTCATTTCATTTTCATGACAGGTGTCATGATATGTGGTACATTTTTGGACTTAAGTGTGACTGAAGATTCGTACTGTGTAGCTAACGTGTGTGAATGTGTGTGTGTGTGTGTGTGTGCGTGTGTGTGTGCAAATATGAGTGAATATTTGGCAGATGTGTGATCATTGTGCTGAGCTCAGTGACCCTGCAGCAAGTGGTGTGGCAGCACTCTGGCTCAGTTGGATGTTTTCTTGTGAAGTTAGTGAAGTAAGCTTTGGAAGAACTCGCTGGTTCAGCACTTCCCAGGCATTTGGCCCAGAAGCGCAGAGGGAGTCGAAGAGGAGAGTCAAACACGGAGAGACAGGCAAGGCAGGAGCAGATACAGCAGCAGGACATAATTCATGAACTACGGAACATTTGTTGTACAGATGCGGCAGCCTCGTTGGAGATTACAGCGATGAAACTTTACACTTTTCACTAAAACGACTTTTAGCTGCGCTCTCCTCCACTCCTTGCCTGCTGCTCTCCTCCCCTCAGCTCCATCCTCGAGCTTTAATAGTGCTGTGTAATGAGGACAGGCCTGCCTCTACATAATTGAGCAGACTAATTCAATTACAAGGGAGCAACAAAGTTTAAGTGGAGCAGTTCTTCCTGATGAGCCAGGAGGGTCACATCAGGGCGCTGAGCAGCTACGTCACGGTGTATTTATTCATGTATGCATGTGTGTTTACACTAAAATCTGCAAAATCCCCCCCTTTTATTTGACTTTTTGTTTGATTGCTCCATTACTGCATAATGAAGTATGCATGAAAGAATATATTGCATCTATTAGATGGCAGATTGGCCTATAAAGAGGCTCACACTAAGAAATATATTGCATCTATTAGATGAACTACCACGATGAGAAAAATGGCTGCACTGCAGTGGTTACTTACTTGCCGTTTTGGTCCTAGGTGTTTAATATTCATTATATAGCGATATATGTGCTTCCCCCTTTAATAACTGTGAAAGGGTCTCAGAAAAGTAGCTTGTTTGAAGTGTAAATTAGCACATACTGTATATATGTATCTAATTGAAACACTGTCTTACTGAATTTCAGCTAAACACAAAGTTGCTGTTGAAACACACCAGCATCATATCTTTTTCCCTTTATTTTAAATAAAAAAGTCTATCTAGTTCAGCTTGTGTGTCCAATTCCACTGTGGCAGGCAGTGTTGTTTTTCTCATTACTCTCCCTCCCAGAAGGAACAAGCAGCTCATTAGACAGAATCAAGGACTTTGACTAGTGATCAATGATCACTTCAAGGGGCTGTTTCTCATCTCTGCCTGTCTGTTTGTCTTTCCTCTGATGAAAAGAGAATCAGCGAATGCATAACCGTTGATTCTGTACAACCTAAACCTTTCTGAACCTTCTTCTGCTTTGAAAGTCAATGTCACCTCGGCCTCTCCAAATCCACCTTAATGCTATCCTGGACAGTTGTCTCTCTCCTATACAGTCCATCACTCTCACACAGTCACATCCAGTCAGACGCTTTTAAATAGACTTTAAAAAGTGCAAATTGCGAGTTTTGAGACAGGCAGGAGCAAGGCAGAGAGGATGAAAAGAAAGAGCAAAAGTACAAGAAATAAAGAAAGACGGATGGACTTAAAATAACTTCAAGTCAGTGAGATGCTGAACAAAGACTCGGGTAGTGAAAGAGACAACAGAGAGAGAAATGAGCAAGTGGCAATGATGGAGAGATGAGCCGAGTATAAATGAGGAGAGGAGAGGTGTGTTTCTGTGTGTGTGTGTGATTGTTAGCTTCTGGGTAATGGAGTTGCTGGGGGACTGAATGAGCCGATCATTTCAATTTCCCCTTAGAGTTACTGATGGCCCTGCCACGGGCCTGGCCAGGCAAACTATTAAACCCACCTCAGAAACAAGCACACACACACACACGCACACACACACATTTTCAAGCAGGCACACACACAAAGTAGACAAATTTGCACATGAACAACGTATAAGTGCTTTAAAGACGACACACAGTCATGCACACATGAGCACGACCTTACACACGTAGAGGCATCTCCATTTATATACCAGCCTCTCTGTCAACAGCTCAACTAAATGTATCACTCTCTCTCCATTTCGCTGCTTATTTAGTGTTTCCTTAAAACAAGCAAGTACTCAGTTATCAGTGGTGCAATCTAACATGTTACATCAAACAGAGATTATGTCCAATCTGAACAACATATTGATAATATCATTGTTATTACAGCATCGCATCGTTTCATCATTAGCCTGAATAATTGTCTGTTGACATCTGTGCTGTAATTATGCATCTTTTTAGATAAACAGGATTCAATTCATAAGATTTTTGTAATTAATTTGCTGCAACATCAAAAGAGGAAAATGTCAGATTCTCATTGAAATGGCAAATCATGTTGATGTGGCTCAGATCTGGCCCACAGGTGAACATGTTAAGCATCAGTAAATGATTAATTTTTTCTCTTCTTCTCATGTGTTTTACATTATTTAATGTGACATTAATTAAACACTGTAATGTATCTTTATGAGCTTTATGCACTTTTCAATAATCTGCAGCAGGTTGCATTTAAAGGAGCGATATATAAAATATGGCCACTTTTTGAAGGTAACTCCAAATAAATAGGGAGCAACATGTCACCAGAGTAACAGTTACTTGCTCCTCACTATACTCTCTTGTAACTATCTTTGGCCATAGCTAGCCTACTATCTGCCATTAGCTCAGTTAGCTGTGCAGCTAGAGGACCAACTGTGACTCCAGTCTAGCTGGACCTGCAGCTCAGATCAGCTAGGGTGGTGTGTTTATGTTTACACCCTGAGCAGTGGAACCAGGCTCAGTGGACATGGCCAGAGCGAGCACACCCTCAGAGACTGACAGAGGTCAGCTTGATGACAAGCAATACAGTGCCAAGGTAATTTACAGTGGCTCTGACCAGGACTCCAACTGGGAGCGATGGAAGCGGCAGGTGGGCAAGGGAGAGGCGTGAAGCAGAGAGGAGTGATAAGGAGGTCGAGCATCAGAAAGGCAGTGGGGAGCCAGAATATTTTCACATCTAATGTGGAAGAGTAGGGATTTACACTCAACCGAACCAACGCTGGTGTACTGTTTACAAGTAGGAAGAGTTTTGTGTTGTCTGGCGTTAATAGACAGAACAGGCCGCGGCTAGCCGGTTAGCATGCTAACTTCACTGGATCTCTTGAAAATTTTCAACTAAGACTCTGGCCACATCTTATACATCACAGCTTTATTCAGCCCTGAACTTGATGAGTGGCACTTTGAGGATGAAATCTCTTCAGTATCTAATTTGTTCTTTACCTTTGTATCACTTTTTTCTATTATTGATTATGTTTATCTGTGATGTGTGTGTGTGTGTTTGTTTGTGTGTGTGTGTGCATGCTTGCAAAACAGAAATTGCAACACTGATATCCGGAGCGCATTATTCACCACTTAAACAAAACCCTGACTTCAGCAGGACATTTACAACGATCTTAATACATGGTATTGATTTCAAAATCTATAGCGGTATACATTTTGTAATTATTTTGTACCAAACCAAGAGGGGAAAAAAACAATGTATTTGGTGTTGTCCAAAAGTCTCTTCATCTGCTATGCAC
>JAJHUR010124116.1:461-16759 GCA_027495735.1 Lutjanus campechanus | reverse complement strand
TTTGATACCTGAGGAGTAAATCTCATTAGTGTCAGTGAGCTATTAAGCATGCAGCACGCTTGCACCAAAATCTTACAAAGCTGGTGATTGTTTGTCTAACACACGTCATAGAGACATGCAGGAAAAACACTATGTTACACAAGAGACAGGGGTCCTTGATTTTTTTGTTTGTTATGTGTAATGTAATTTTCTTTTTGTTAAAAGGAATTTGGTATTTAAAAAACATGGCTTTGGCAGCAAGCAGCCTTCCACTAGCTCCTAGCTAAGATAATACAATTAAAATGCCAAGCTAAACGATAAAAAGTGTTGCTGTATTTCAATGATTCCAACACTGGGCAGGATCTACAACAAATGCTTAAAAACAGTTGCGTTTAAAGGGGGGAGGCATCTGGCGACACACGGGATACACTTTGAAAGCACAGGGATGCAGCATGCTCAATCAGCCGGCAGTGTGGGCGTCCCTGGAGCATTGACATATAAAGATGGACGACTGGTCTCCACTTCCTCCCACTGTAGAAAACTGAGGCCAAAATATCGCGGATACAGAGCCAGAGTCTGTGCACTGGTGATCCGGGTTAGAGCTGTGTTTTTGAGTTGCGACTCAATCACAAGCAGAGCTCAGCTGTTAATCAAGACATGAAACCACCTTTTTATAGCATCACATAACTAATTAAAACCAAAATGATCAGAAAAATGAACATTTGAACAAACACCATGCTACCTAAAATGACAGAAATCAACTCTTATCAGTGTTGGAAAGCAGGATTTATACCGCAGCCAGCCACCAGGGGACTTCACTTTGTCATTTCTAAATACAGTCTATGCTCTTGCCCCTATGATGAGGAGCATAGATATGAAACACTAGATGTGACGTGTCTGATGACAGCACTGATAATGATGACAGCAGCCTTTCCTCAGATTAGCAAATATGATCATATTTCTGGAACCAACTCAACATTATTTTGCTGCTACATTATTATTTTACATTTACATTATTTTATTGTTAAATTAGTGTAGTTTATCTAGGTTTTATATATTACATGGATTGTATTATGTAAAGTGTTTTTTAAGTAAACTTTAAACTAAATGTTCCTCAGCAATGAAAAAAACATCCTTTAATGTCATCAACCATCATTTTGTGCTTTTTTTGCATTTTGTATTGTGTATTCGTTTTAGGACCAGTATTGGAAAAAACAACAACATTGCATTGCATTTTGTGACATTCTCTGCCCTTTTGTTGTTGTTTGTTATTTTACTATGTCTCTGTTGTTTTCTGATCAGTGCAAACATTCAGCAACTTCTCACTGAGCCAAAGATTATTTCTTTGACTGAATGAAAGCTGCTGCAGGGTGATGTCAGTAAATATAGGATGTGGACAAAACTTTACACCAATCACTGCAGTCTTCTGTGACACCACACAACCACCTGACACAAGCATCCACTAAGAAATTACATGTCACTTTGCAGATTTTGTCACATCTCGTTTCGGGGCGTCTCCATCACCCGACGGGGGGCATCTACAGTCATTTCAAGCTGGGTTTGACAAAAGCGGCAAAATACGAGTAATAAGGTGTGACATGCGTTGCAAAATGCATTTACAGAAGTAAACGGGCTGTACTTTAACTCCAAATGACACCAGCATTCTCTTTGGCTGCAAGCTTGGCAGCGAGACTCCGGCAGGCTGGTCCATGCATATTGGAGGCACACAGATGGCCTCAGCAGCACTGAATATGGATGAGGGATCTGACACCACAACTCAGTCAGACGGCGTGGAAGAAGAAGAAGAGAAAGAGCGGAAGAAGGAGAGGAGAGGGAGAAAAAAGGAGGTAGACAGGAGGGCAGATCAATAAAGCAGAACCGCAGGTGGCAATTATATATCAGTAAATACATCTGTTTTTAATAACCTCACTCCATTTTCTCTTTCCTCTCATCCCTTTCTTTGCCTCCGTTGCCTTCTCAATCCCCAGTCTAACCCTCTTGCTATGACTGTATGAATTATGAGGCACAAATTAGATGTGTGTGTGTGATTGTGCAGTGTATTGTGTTGTGTGTTTGCCTATGAGTGGGCTGAAGGCCAAGAGCAAGCGAGAAGAGCAGCGCAACAGTAGCTGCCACAGCATCTGTCGGGCCGAGGGTGTGAAGGTATTCCCTAACGATACACAGAGGTTATAAAAAGGCACACACTCACACATTTTTCATGCACACGCACAAAGACAAACACAAATGCAGAGAGGCCAAAACATGCAAACACACAGATATATTCACTCCTCATGTATGACTATACACTGCGGTGAAAGATAAATAAAACATCAGCGATCCAGCCTGGAGCGCTGTTGAGTGTGTCCGTGTGTGTTTGTGTTTGTGAGTTTTTACATTTTGCATCAGTGTATCTGTCTCTAGATCTGTCTGTGTGTACATGTGTGGGTGTATTTGTGTTGCCAGGGCTAATGAGGCCTTTAGTAGAGGTGGTTTTTGCCAGCCTGGTGAGGGTGGTCCAGTAATCTTTTCATGTTGTCACATTAAGTCAGCCTCTCTTTCGTTGGGGGGACTGAGAGCGAGGAAGAGGAGAGGGAGGGACAGGTGGCAGGTGTGAGGAAAGAGGGATGAAGAAAAGAAGAAAGGCATGGGCAGGGTGGTCCAGGCATTTTACCCAAAAGTTTGGGTCAAACTCACACAAACTGCTACATGAACAAACTCGGCAGATTTAGTGTCATCAGTTTGTTTTGAGTTTGAGAAAAAAAAAAGTCAGCATGGAAGCAATGGAGCAACATGTAGTAATTGTGCATCCAAAAATGAGTGCTGCAGTCCAAATAGGAAGTTGGAGTTGGAGCTCAGACAGGCTGCAGGAACACTGCAGGAGCGCAAGATGAGTGCAACATCGTTTCTCCACAGTAACGAGCAACTAATCCTTTTACTCCTTCTAAATGATTACTAATGATTTCTAGCGACTCATAAACGGACACGTACTCATTCTGCAAACACTCGGTATTCATTTGAACTGTAATTAATGTGAATGGGCAAACTAAAACAGTTATTCCCTCCTGGAATGGAAATTTCAAAGGAGGGCAACGAGGCTGTAAAGCTGCTGTCAGAGCGACGAGTATCTCAACTTAGCGTGTTTCCTTAATTTCTAATGACATTTCATGGTCATTTTTATTATTTATTACAGTGACTGTATCACAGATTTGTCCTTTGAGGTTTTGTCTGGATTTCTTTTTTTGTTTTTTTGAAAAATGACTAAATATGATACAAGCAAATGCCTTTTTTAGTACAGGAGTTTTGTGAGAAAAAAATGATTGAACCTCACACAATTACAACAGAAAATCTAATAAAGTTTATTACTTAAAAAGTCTCCACTGTATGAAAAGGTTTAAGAGATCCAAGTGGTTGCTCAAAGGTAATAGTTTAAATCAACATCACTGTATTAGTATACTTGTATAAAAGGAAATTCAAAGTGCCACATATTAAATGTTGGCATTTAACACAAAATTATTGATGAACATAAGCTTAAAAATGTTAGCTTTTAATTAAAATGCACTGTACTACACCCAACTCCTTGTCTAAATCAGTTTTTTTTAACATGACATCCCAGATTTCAGTATTTTTCAGCTTTCCAACCACATTTCTTACCGTAAGACTTCTGAGGTGTTATGTGTGACGTATTTGTGAAACTATGGTTGAAAGAGTTGTTATGTGTGTGAGGTCATGTCATGTAATGTCTGCACTGGGAGTAGAGAGAGGATGTGAGGAGAGGAGAAGGGACAACAGAAGTGATGCGAGAGAGATTTGACTCCATAATTTGAAAACCGTTCGTCTTCATGGGAGCTGAAGGTATTTTGTCAAAGTGCGGAAAGTAACATGAATCCTGGCAAAGTGAAACACTTTTAAGAAGAGGATCTTTCATATTACAGAGATATCAACATCAAATTAATGAGCTGTAGCCAAATGGATGTACTTTATTGTCATATATATCAGAGACACGTCCTCTTAATGATCAAACAAATGAGTTGAATCCAGGTAAAAACTATTATCCTCTGCTGAGTTCTCTTATATCTCTCTCAAATATGCAGATGAACTGAAACAAGTGAGTTAGAAAATGATTTCATGCTTTAAGACAACTGAGATGTGGGATGTGAAGAGGGAACTGCGACTCGTTGTTGAGTCCCCAAAGTAATATTTTATATTCATTGTATAGTGTTTATGAAGAGAAATGTCTTTAAGCTGTGAAGGAACATCAGGTGGGTTTGCACATTTTGTTCCCTTAAGTGCATTGCAGATTACACGTATTTATTTTTTTCGAAGCATACTGTACAAGATTGATATAGTTTCAGTTTATGTTGGCACAATATTAAAATTAACTTGCAGAGAAACTTGCCTCGGATAGGCAATCCGTCACAGTGCACATTTAATCTTTAATCAGCTTTATTTTTTTGTCAGAGTGACTTGAGCCTCATTATGAGCATGCAGTCATGGTAAGGAGTGTTTTTAAAAATCGTTCTCTTGGTTGTTCACTGACACACTGACATCTAATTAAAGACCGGAGCTGTTTTAACATGATAAATGGCCAGATTTTACAGTTTTCTTTTCACAGTGTCTGTGTTTGTTAATAGTTTGACTTTTTTGTTCATTTTTGTAGACTGTACAGATACTGCAGCCTGTAGTATCTGTCTAAGGAGACTCCAATGAAGACTTTCAGTCAAGTGATTACACTGTAATTGTAATTAAATAGTGTACATACACACAAATATGTTATATGACACATGTGTAAAACACATTTTGTTTCCTGTCAATTTGCACCCACTGTTAATGACATATTTTCCTAGAGTGGACTCAATAGCTACAAAAATGCAGTAACTAAATTAACAAATCAATAAAGATAATAGTGATAAATTGCTGGTAAGTAAGCAAATAAAGCCAACTTCTGAACCCTCAAAAATTAACCAGAACAGTACTTATTTATTTACTTTACGAATCTCTCTTCTGATATCTTTATTTATTGTTCTAGTATTTTTTTATAGTTTTTATCACTTTTTATGCCTGCATTTCATTGTTTAACAGCTTTACAGCGGAAGGCAAAGGAAAGAAGAAAGTCTTAGTACAGGGAAACTTGTTTTTTAACAAGTTCCACATGACAATAAACACTCTGACTTTGACCAAACATAAAACAAATAAGTGCAAACAGTGCACATTCATGATATTTATCTTATAAATATTCACCAACCAGATATCACAACTCTACAGTATTTAAATATGTATGTAACCCAAATTTCAGCAGAAGAAGAAGGCAGTGGTATTTTCTCACCCTGCAATTAAAATGAAGCATTATGCAATAAATTACCACAGACACACTGTCAAATACCACACCTTCAAACACCCTTGAAGCCCCTTTATACCCGATAGTCCACCCATACAGATATTGATGTTACTTGTTTTGCCTGATTAGACCTCCTCTTGAGACTGTGCAGGAACTGTGATTGACATCTCTGTCGCACTCCTGTTAGGGTGGCTCAGGGACAGTTTACACCTTTATGACAGGCCTTCTGCTCAGCGGACATTTTGACTTGTCAGGTAACAAAAGCACAGGTGTTACTAATATCATTAACAATGGCTCTGTTCAATATGTCCCAGTAAGCCAAGGACCAGGACCCTGAAACTGAAGCAGCTAAATGGAAGTCAGCCTTTATTAATTCTAATATTATTTCGTGAATAAAGCCTATTGTTATTGGTTCATAGAGTTACATAACAGTACATGTGTCACATGACTTGTACGACCATTTTTAGTCTGCATGATCTTCTCTGAAACCGAACCAGGAAATTTATTTGCCTAAACTTAAAAAAAACTGACAGTTTCACTATGTGAAGCATGTTTATTTATATTACCATGACTAGAAAAATCACACATGGTTGATGACAAAGGTCATGACTATGGGTCTGCTCGCCACGGAAGTTAATGGGAAGTCAAAGTTGTGTTATTTGTATGCAGGTTGAAGAGTCCTTGTTGTTTTTTCCATCCTCGAAAACTTAACGTCTTAGAATCCATCGTGACAAACATGATTTCAAACAGACCACAACCTAAAATTAAGAATGAGGTCGAGTGTCGTATACTCAAGAGATGTCCTGTCACTTCAAGTTATATTTTCCTCTAAATGTTACAGTCTAAATATTTCCTGTCATCGCTAGTGTCAGGTCTTTGCAAGTTGATTCTCACAGTTGAAGGTGCTGAAATAAAAGGAAACCAATTGCTGCCTGGAAGGTGGAAAATCCATCAAAAGAAGGTTTGGTATTCTTGGCAGTAGTGTGCCGTATTAGTGACTTGTAGTTAATGGACCAAAGCACGCAAAAACCATCTTTATGATTCATTAAAGCTCTGGTTTTCTTCAGGACTTGAATACCAG
This sequence comes from Lutjanus campechanus, assembly GCA_027495735.1. Classification (NCBI taxonomy): domain Eukaryota; kingdom Metazoa; phylum Chordata; class Actinopteri; order Lutjaniformes; family Lutjanidae; genus Lutjanus; species Lutjanus campechanus. The sequence continues at coordinate 10,364 of JAJHUR010124116.1, read as the reverse complement.
CTTTGCTCTTCTCCCGTCTTCTGTCTTTCTCTGTCATTTTACATTTCTCTGAGTCTTACAAACCGATGGAACCATAAAATGGCCCTCCTCAGGGAGCAGCTTGTAATGTCTGTCTGTATGATAGAAACAGGGGAAGTTTCACCTCCGGCTCGGCTCCCCAGTGACTGCTCATATCAGAGCCTCGATTACTTTTTCCTGTATCTCCCGTCTCCATCACCAGCAGGGAGATGAAGCACTTGGTGATATATTTCTCTGTCTGGGTTCAGGGACGATAACTTGAGTCCCCTTGTGGGTCCACTCAGTCCCATCCTGTCAGATAAGACGTGTTGCTTTTGTGTTTGTGTGTTGGTGCGTGGACGTAGTGCAAGCTCCTTGCAACAGGCACAACTGGTGGCTCAGTAAACTCATTTGATGATTTAAAGTATCGGTGTCTTTCTGTTTGTGCACTCTTTGTTCAGCGCTCAAAGACAATCTCCAGCCTTTTGTTCCATCCGTCACTGCTGTCTCTGAAATGATTTTCGCCTCTTTTCTTGTGCCAGTTTGTTTTGTTTGGTCCTTTTGTTTCAGATCTTCTTTTGCTTGCTTGTTTTGTTTTCTGAAGATTATTCTGTTTTTGAATCACATTGTGATTCATTAACATTTAGTTCAGAGACGTCGTTTTTCTTTTGACACTTCAATGAGCGGTAACATTGTGAAGCTCAGTAGTTTAAATACTTCCTAATCAAACCCCATTCGTATTTTTAGGCATTTCTGAAAAAAAGACAAAACACTGAGTTATGCAGGCTATTCCCTCTGAATTATATCCATGCGGGATGACTCTGCACCTCTAATCACAAAAACTGTCTTTGCTTGACCATAACTAAATATTTTAAAGAGATTTTAGATTTTTTGAAGTGGGGTTGTATGAGGTCCTGATCCATAGTTAGTGTATCACCTACAGTAGATGACGATTTGCACACCCCCACTTTGGAGAAGCAGCAGGAGTACCGGTGTAGGAAGCTAAACAATGCACTGTTTTGGGTGGGGTCAGCAGTAAAATGTACAGTATTTTAGCCCCCCTCAAAAAAGGCCCACTGAAAAAAAATTGATATCAGTGTAAGTGAATGCTATTTTTAGAATATTTTCACCATTTTGCCTTGCCGTCAGACAGCCTTTTCACCTGTTTCCACTGTTATATAAGCCAAATTTCACTCTCTGCAAACCAACCAGACTCTTTTGGCAAAAACGCAGGAGTTGCTAAACTACAGCTGCCTCAGTTGGTTAGTTTCTTTGTGTTATTTGGTGACTTTGGTGTTTTTAAAAGTTAGTTTGGATTCACACAGTAACACAAAAGACCTAACTAAGCGGTAGATGAGCAACTCCCATGTTCTTTGAGGTGAAATCACTGTTTTTGCCAAAAGAGTCTGGTGGCTTTGGTGAGAGCAATATTTGGCTTATATAATGGCAGTGTTCTGTTGGAAAAGGCTGTCTGACATCAAGGTAAAGTGGTGAAAATATTCGAAATATAATGCACACTTAAACTGATAATGAATTTTTTGGGTCAACCCTACACAACAGGCTACACACACACACACACACACACACACACACACACACACACACACGCAGTCAAGTACCTGTTAGATTTACATGCAGGAATAAATGTACACCTGAGCGCTAATGGCAGTAATTACAGAGAATCAAAGCACTGACAGAGAAGAGGGCAGAGATGAAGAGACAAGGAAGGACAGAGCAAGGACAAGACAAGGATAGACGAGTGAACGAGAGGAAATGGAGAGCAGGAGACTAAGGACTGGGGGAGGGGGGGATGCAGAAGGTGCAAGGGAATAGGTGGGAAAGTGAAAGGAAAGAACAGAGCGATGTGAATTTGCACGCACACCTTGACTTTCTGTGCAGTCAGCAGAGTAAGGGAGACGTGACAAAGGTGCAAAGAACGAGGGGGAGCTTGTATATGCGAAAAGAAGCAAGAGATGCAACAACAAAGACAGAGAGGAGACGCTAAATGGAGGGGAAAGAGAGAAGCGTCACATCGGGAAACTTTATAGAAAGAAGACAGAAGGACAAGAAACACTGCTGACGCTTCAGCATTTGTATGCTGGGTAAAATATTGAACATTAGACAGCTCCATCCAAAGCTGTGACGCATGTTGCTCAGATGGAGTGGTAATGTGGGAGGAGAGAGATGAAGGGGGTCGCCGTTACACAACTGCGAGTTATGCCTAGTTTTGTACTTTCACTGTGGTTTGACTGGCACAAGCTCTACAAGAGCGCAGACGTGCCATCGATCCACTGTACCAAAGTACAAATGTTTCTGTGTTTTCATGATGACTACGTACCTGCAAACTGAAAGAAGCAAAAACAGCTATTAAAGTTACTCAATGAGAGGAACAAAAGCAAAGAAAAACATTGGATTCTACTTTCACGTTTGTTACACACAGTCAGTCACTTTTGTCTCTGCCTGAAGCATAAGCCAGGCTTTGATTTGCTTAGAAAGAAAGAAAGAAAGAAAGAAAGAAAGAAAGAATTTACTTGTTTTTCTCATTATTTAGCTGTGGACGCTTTACCAACCTACAATATTGGTATTTGACATCATGGTATCTTTCTGGTGTTCTTATAAACAGCTTGGACAAATCCTACTGATTCCATCTTTAAATAAATTGCCAAGTTTGCTTGGCCAAACAGGAAATTCTACAGTCAACCTTTCATCTTTTTTTTACCATAAAAAAACATGAATATGAACATCTGTTCAGTGAAACAATGTCAATAAAGTGTTCTAAATTAATTAATTATTTAATAACTAATTAATTACTCTTGAACATTGTAGGAAGAAAGAAAGAAAGAAAGAAACCAGTACCCAGACAATAAGACAAAAAAAGAGTAATCCTCAAAAGATTAAATTGCCCAAATTGCATATTTTAACTATTTTTAATGTTTTGAAATTATTTGTCCCGACCAAGAAACATTCTCTCAGCTGTAAGTAATGCACTTTCATTTAATGCACAATTTATACACTGAAGGCTGTAATGAAATAGAAATTGAAAAGAAAGAAAGAAAGAAAGAAAGTATGACACAAAATACCTGAGCTGAACAATCCATCTGAACTCACAGATGCATTAGCGCGGCGCTTGTTTAAACAATCAAATGAACACCCCCAGAGAACGTAATTATACTCACTCCTGTCTTTCCTCCTCTTCCTCTCTTCCTCTCTTCCTCTCCCTCACTCTCTGTCTCTTTCAAAGCTTTAATTATTTATGATTTAATCACAGGGAGCGCTAACAGACACTGCAGCTGCCGCTTGTCTCTCACACACACACGCACACACACACACATATACACACACACACACACACACACACACACATAAATACATTCACAAGTGAGAACATGATTAATGACACTTTTTCAGTTTGTTTTAAATTGTTCCTATTTTCCAGTGGTGATAACATCATAATATTTAAATAAAAAAACAAAAAAAAAACCCAAAACAAAACAAATGATGTAGTTGAAAAGCAGCAGAAATTGTCATTCCTCCTCAGTTTACCAAAAAAAAAATTGGTGTGTCTTTAAATGATTTAACCTTTTACTATTTCAATATTTCTGAGCAATATCACACCCAGTGCACACATCTCTCTCTTTACACACTGTCAAATTGAGGCTAAATGTTTTGTAATTAAATAGAATAACAATCTCTCACTCAATCCTCAGGCAATTAAGAGTAATTCTAAAGGGATTAAAATCACCCAAATCTAATATTTTTACTTCTTACTCCAATTATCTGTCCCGACTAAAAACCGTCTCACTCAGGCTGTAAGTAAAGGAGGAAGTTGGTGAGACTGAATCATTTAATGCACAATTTATGCATTGGAGTCTGAAGTGAAAGTAGAAATTGAAATTGCCTTTCAGGCAATCATTACTCTGTGACACTGAGTGCATAACTTCTTTTTCAACACAGTCTCTGACACACCAGTGTAAATGTAGGACATGCTATTACTGCACATCTGACTTTTTCTCCATTACATTTTACTCACTGAATACAGTCAAGTTAACTAGATATCACTTTTAGATATTAACTAGAGCTGCACAATTAATCGCAATATTATCTAAATCACCATATGGCCAAGTACAGTACAATCCAAATCGCAGAACCAGGACCAAATTTGAATTTTTTGAAATTGGAAAAATGTGCGAGAAAACAGCATTAGATGAAGTTCTGTGATGCTGCAGAGATGCCCTGCCCATAAAATCTTGTTCTCCAGATATGAAATGATCATTCCTACTAATCATATTGTACACAATTCACACAATCACAATTTCATTTAAAATAATATGCAATGTGACTTCTTTTTTTTTTCTTTTTTTTTTTTACCATACCTTGCAGCCCTAATATTAACAAATTAAACAGTCCTTTAATAGACTGGAGACTTTCTTACTTGGTATTCACTGAAGGTTGGCAGGGAGGAGGAGGATGGTAGAGAAAAGGGAGAAAGAGGAGAGGTTATGTCGTCCCCTCAGGGATTGGATTGACTGTTTAATTCAAGTCATCAAACTGAAAGTCAAAGACAGATGGAGAGAAGAAGGTCGGGGTTACCAACAGAGGACAGAAGAAGACAGAAAGAGGGAGGGCGGAGGAGGAAGTGGTGTTGTATTGTTATTGTTTGGATGTCATGCTGTTGTCACATTTTTATTTGACGAGGAAAATGGAAGCAAATCACCGTGCTGCTCTTTGCTTAAAGCTGCTCAGTGGTGTGGTGGTTTGTAGACGCAAGAGAACACAACTCAGATTTTTAAGACCAGTGTTACGCGGCGGCTGGGTTGCACCAACAAGGATTTTTAAACCTGAGTAAATCGGAGTTAAGGTTTAAATTTTGTTGCACCAAACATCAAAGCCATCTTATAATTAAGAGAGATTCAATTTAAACCTCTCATTAAACCTCAGTTTTGATTTTCTTAACCTAGATTAAATGTAATTCTGTTGCAGCAAAACTTTAAACTAATTAAAAATGTAATCAAGTATTAACTTTGAACCTACGCTTGAGATTGTTTAATTTTTAAAATAGCTGCCTTTTTTTTAGATGGATTGAGCAAAATAATCAAGTCCTTCAAGGAAAATTAAGGACAGACTGAATCCAATTGAGTTTTATGGTCTCTTCTTTTTTTCACTCCACTTGATCCATTAAAATAGTGTGCCAGTTGCTGCCTTGCAGTCTCTTTTTTCCTTACTGTGCTGTCTAATCTTCTAATCTTCCTTACTCTACTGTTTTTTAATTTTCTTTTGTTTGGCCATACAGCTCAGTTAATTTGGCAAACAGGTTTCCCTCACAGGAGGAGAAGTTAGAGCTTGCTGAGCCAACAAGTGTAGGCTAACTAATGTTTTAGCTAACTAGGAAACAAGTTTTGTTAACTTTTTAGTTAGCCAGCCAATAATGTAATGTTTTGTTTTGTTCTTTTAACTGTTTAGCTAGTCAGCAAACAATGTAATGTTTTGTTATTTGTTTAGCTGGCTAGAAAACAATATAATAATTTGTGAAGAAATATAATTTGGGTAAGCAAGCATCTTCATTCTGATTAAACTATTTATTTTCAGTTTGCATCAATAAATTTACATTTACTAAATTCTTCATTTGATGATAATATTAGATTAGTTTTTACTTGTGCGACTCTCTGCTTAATTTAATGTCTGGATTTATTCATTTTAAACCTAGTTCTTCTACCCTCAACAACAAACACAGTTATAGCATGTGTCTTTGTCCAAAACATGGTGACGTCCTTTCCCTGAGAGTTAATTTGGATTCTGCAGGTAGGCAAGGTTTTCATGACATACTGGAAGAAAAACTGAACCTTTCAAATTTATTTTTCAGTCGGTAATTGGGAGGTCTGTCTGAATGACAAACAAGAAAATGACCTTTTCTAATAAGACACCGCTAAAACCGCCTGCTCCTGAAGACACACACAAACACACACACACACAGAGATTGAAATGTCCGATACACAGAATTGAGATTTTCTGAGAAAGTCAAAAAGGATTAATTCTGACAGTCATCAGTCAGATGGAGAAATCTTCTCATATCTTTCTGTGTGTGCATTTATGTGGGAACATACATGTGTGCGTGTGTGTGTGTGTGAGTGCAAGTGATTATATTTAGACATGTCGACATGCCTCCACAGGCAATCCTCTTGTGCGTTACCATGGAAATGACAGAGCCAAATTGTCAGTTTGTACTAGAAAAGAGGGGTAAGTGCTGCAGAGCCTCTGTGTGTGTGTGTGTGTGTGTGTGTGTGTGTGTGTGTGTGTGTGTGTGTGTGTGTGTGTGTTTTCTCTTTATGCATTTGGGTGTGTGTAGTCACTGGAAGAGGCGCTAGTGGCATGATGCGTGTTTGTTTTGGTTATTGAGGCTGATAAAACAATATTAGTGGCATCGCGCCCTCGGCCACTAAATGTCTCCATGCGTGTTTGACCAGGAAATTAAATCTTTCATGCTTTTCAGACGACACTGAGCAGTTTGATCCCCCCCCAATGTCTTTGCTGACATTATTGAACCTACCTGCCAATATTTCTCCCCTTTTTGTCTTCCTCGACATCTTTTCTTCTGTTTTGCTTATCTCTTTTTAGTTATCTCTCTGCGTCTCACTCTGTCTTTTAGTGCTTCTGTCCACCCCTCACTGGGCGACCGTGGTGAGATGCAGCTGTTTTTGGCGGAAGCAAAAAAAGACAGATGATGAGATTTTTGCCGAGGTTCATTTAACTGCTTTTGGGGGGCCATGTGCTCCCCAAAAGCAGTTAAATGAACCTGAAATGTTGAAGATGGAAAGTTTACTTCTTAAGACAGCTGTGCAGCTGTCAATTTAAAAAGCTTGCTTTAAAGAGTGGGTGGAATAGCCAGAAAACATTTAAATTGATTTGCATAAGTACATAGAAAAAACATCTCTGCACACCTGAGTGTGGGTCTGGTTTTAGATTGTATGAATAACTTTGGGGAGATACTGTTAATTTTGATTACTTTCATGATACATTTATGATAAATCATTACATTTTCTGATCAAATCTGGACTGTTTTTGGCCATACTACCAGTGTTGCTCTGTAGATGCCAATGGTCAGTCCACCACTGTGGTCCAAACTGAAATATCTCAAGACCTACTGACAGACTGAGATTAAATTTGATATTATTCCAGATGATGAATCCTAAACCTGACTTTTCACGTAGCACTTCAAAGTTTTTAATCATCTAGTGAAATATCTCAACTTCTATTGGATGGATTGGGAAAAAACATACAGACATTGATGGATCCCAAAGGATGAGAACTAATGACTTGGTTGATCCCCTGACTTTTCCAGTAGCGCCATCATTAAGCTGGCGTTTGTAGTTTTGATGCGAAATCTTAAAATTCGGTTCACACATTCATGTGCCCCTGAGGAATAATTTAAGTTATGCCTTCTTTTTCCATCTAGCGCCATCATCAGGTCAAAAGTTTTGACATTCCCATCAGCCTTAACCGAATTTTGTGCAACTTGCTAATCAACAAACATTAAAGCTGGCGTGCAGGACTTTTACAAGAATGTTACACTCGAGCCCTTGCCAAATGAGTTCACACAATGCAGATTAACTATCAATGCCAGATAAATCTCTCCATATTTTGCAGCATTCCATAGTTTTTAAATCTGGTGCTCTGTGGGAACATTTCCACATTAGACATCAATTTACATCAACCAGCACTGATTGGTTTGCCAGAGCTGAAGGTGGGAGAAACAGTAGCAACGGAGTGAGAGTATTACCGAGGCACACGTCATAAGCATGTGCGTAATTACTTTCACTGCCAGAAGAGGGAGACAAAGCATGTTAGCATGCTTAGCTTTTAGCTCAAAGCACTACTATAGGTACAGCCCGTAGATCGTATAATAAATAGTGGACAGAGCATCTGGGTCTGAAAAGTGAAGCCAATGCAGAAGTGCCTTACACCTACATTCTTTCTAATGACCAGCAGGGGGCGACTCCACCGGTCTCAAAAAGTAGTCCGATTGTATGTACTTATCTTACCTTACTTCTTGATTGAATGGACTTGATTTATTACCTCAGTTAACAGTTTCCTTATGACTTCATGGCCTCATTTGCTAGTTTAAAGTCTTATTCAATGCAGTATGATATTCATTTTGTAAAGTATGGTGTCATTTAGAGTAAAATAGACAACAAGGCAGGGTATGCTTTAGGACAGGGCTACCATGTGATTGACAGGTCATTGTCAGTGAGTCTGTCCCCAACACACAGGGCTTACAAAACTTACACCAAACTGTCAAACTAGACAGTATTGATCAAATATGGATCAATATTCTGTTACTACTTTGCCTATTTCTCACTTCAAATGTTTTCACAAACATATTTTAGTGACTGTTAAGTTGTAATACAAGAACCTTTGTGGCTAGGCAGGCCGCCAGTGTTTCCTGCTGAATGGATGAGCTGAAACCAATCACGTAGCACCAAGTCGCAGTACATCACCCACCAGCTCCATGCTCTTGTTGGTACTATGCATGCTCTGGTTGCAAAAGAACAAGATGGCAGCCCCCATAATGCCAAACTGAAGGCTTCATAACAGTGGTCCACAAACCAATAGATGACGGCACGGTTGGTTCACTCTTGGTACAGCCTCAAAGAGCTGATTGCATGGCTGTAAATTCTTGGTCTTGATGAGATCTAAAAATAGCATTCATTCTCGGAGTAAAATCAGGACTGTAGTGGCAAAGAAATAAAGGCGCCATGAACAATTTCATACTTGGAAACCACAACCATTGAGGTGCGACTTGTGTGTCGTAATCTCCTGAAAATCTCCTGTTGTCCTTTTCCATCACAGATTTGACTCCAGCCTCATTCCAACATCTTAGACACAAACAATATTAGAATGACGTTAGGGGATAAAGTTAGCAGCATAACCGTAGGCAACGTAAACCCCAGTGTGACTGGGAAATCACTTGAAAAAAATGTGGGCATCAGTTTTGCAAGAAATTACAATGTAATTATTTTGTCAGATTCTTAATAGTCTCCTAACCTCGGGGTACATTGTTCACTGTTCCGTAATGATACATGCTGACACTGATCAAAGTGAAAGTAAAACTGCAGCCCACAGGAAATTGTGGGGACAAGATCAGCACAATCCTCTTCAAACAAAGGGCATGTAGGCGTGAAAATACGCCAGCAGTAGACACAAACTCCACCCCACAACATAGAGAGCAGGAGCGGTTAAAGTGGGCAAAGCAAATCTGCTCGAACAAGGAGAAAAATGCGTCTCTACATCTCTCTCTTCTCCTCTTGCTCCCTGTCTATTTGTATTGTCAGTCTTTTTTATCACTCTGTGTATGCTAGCGGTGCTAAAGGAGTGGTCTTTAGCTACACATGCTTTTACCTACAATGAATAGAGATACTAAAAAAGATATTGTAAGAGCGAAGGCAGAGGAAGGTCAGGAAGCAGAGATACAACAATGAACCGTGTACTTTGCTCGAGGGAGGCCTTAGGGAGTGTGAAAATGTTCTGTCTTTGTGTATATACAGTATGTGTGTGCAAGAGTTTCTGGAGGAAAGGCAAAGAGAAGAACAAGCAGAGCGTTGGGGTCTGATAGATCATTTGAATTAGCCGTCCATGCTGGTATACGCCGCTGTTTTTCTAAAGAAAAACAGTGTGTGTGCAAACTGAGACAGGAGCTATTACTCTCTTCATATCCTCCTCTCATCATTTTTCATTTCATTTCACTTCATCTGTGTGTTTTTCTGTGTCTATCAGTGTGAGTGGCAGTGAGTGGGCGCATGAGAGCGCGAGAGAGGGATGAAGGAGGGGAGGAGCAGGGAGAGAAGAGACCGCGTCAGGGCCGCTCATGGTAGATGAGAGATATTCATGGACAATACACGAGATCCACTGTTT
>JAJHUR010124106.1:1039-47321 GCA_027495735.1 Lutjanus campechanus | reverse complement strand
GAGCAGTCAAATTTTAAAATCAAATCTAAAATCAGTCAGTGTCAGTGTAGTGACCTCAGCGCAGGTGTTATATGGTAAAATTTCCTTTTTCTAGCGAAAACTTTAGTAGTGTACCTGCAATCAATCAAAGGGCTTTTTAGATTTTCCGGAGAGCAGCACGTTACAGCGGTTTAACTGACTGGAAATAAAAGCACAGACAAGCTTTTCAGTGCTGTCCTGGGATAAAAAAAAAATCTCCTGACTTCATAAATATTTCTTAAAAGTGAAAGTGAGATGAGCATCCAAGATTACGCTAAGATTTTTGACCTATGTGTTTGGAAAAAAGAAAACCCTTCAGATGGGCCAAAAGTCCTCAGGTCCTTCAAAACATCTATTTCTTAAAGTTCAAGACATTTTTTTAAGAAAAATCAATAAAACACACGTCCAGCAGAATTCAGTGTGAAGATAGATTTACTGTAGCCAGAAACAGACTGTAAACTGAGGGCTGGTCCGGCCGGAAAGCACACTGACTAGAAACTCTCAGGAGTCTTTGTTTATACCTAATGAGGCTCCTATTACAGAGCTTAGCTTTCTGCAGCTTGGCTCCTCCCTGTTTCACTAATCCAGGAGTTTGACACCAGAACAGAACATTTCATTAAAACAGATTTTATTCTAGCATTCTTTCTGTGGCCTAATACACTGGAGCCTGTGGGGTTTCAATAATAGCTCCCCCTACTACTCACAACACATTCACCATACATTTTGCTCCTCCAATATTTATGTGATTCCACTGAGTTAAAAATAAAAATGAATGGCACAAGGCCTTTAATACCAAATTAACCTTACTAATTACAAGAAAAACATTACCACACTCGCTGCTTTCCTGAGACCGTTGTGACAATTTAAAGGAGACTTCCTGTCTGTTAGCCTTTGCTCCAGTAATCAGGATTTCTGTCTTGTCATTATTGCACTATAAAAAAAATAGGCTGCTTGACATCCGGTTATTAAAATCCTTGATACATTCAGATAGTGTATCAATAGGACTCATCACTGGGGGAAATATATAATTGCATGTCATCTGCATAATTAAGGTAACACATATTGTGTTTGAGGTCTGAACAGTTATCTTTTATGACACTCTGTGACTATAATGTCTAATAATACCCTCAATACATGTTTATATAATTTATTTTTTTGGACTTGGCGTCATTAGGCCTTTGACTGTTTGTCCCAGGAGGGAACAGCTGTTGTTAGATCCTCTTTTCTGTTATGTTTTTGATTATTTCCTCGAAGCTCTAATTGTGGCTCATTACATCATTTGTGCTCATGTCTTTTTTTGGGGGGGGGCAGTTAGTTATTTATATTTTGTCGTCCATTATGTTTTGCTATATTTATCTGTTCTTTGCAGTACTCTGTGATAATTCCTTCCTTGTTGGACAATTTATATAATTTATATACTTGATAGAGCTGGATGATTAATCAAATTTCAATTTCACCTACCATTTTGGCATCCCACGATCATTAAAACAAAATAATCAAAATAAAACTATTATTGTGCCGTACGCTGCAGTGGCGTGTTGTGTTTTGTCTTGTGTTGTAAATGCAACACACCCTTCCTTTCCAGCCAGTTTGAGTTTCAGCTCCTGTTGACTGAACTTGAAACAACTCATAGAAGAAGACAGAAAGGCAGCCTTTAGTCGAGATGAAAGGTAAAACTAAGCCGGCACCATGGGACAGGACACTGTTGAGCTACACATTCACCTCTGTTTGTGTTAAATTACAAACGTTTTCCACATATTTGTCAGCTGTTTTAAACAGAAAAAGAGAGGGAAGGAGATGAACTGACACTTCACAACGTCAACACAGAGCTGCATACACTAAGCAGATACTTTTTTTCATTTTATCCTTTATTTTCATGTATTTCTTGTTTTTTCAGTTAAATTATATTGAAAGTTCAAAGTCATCGTGTTTTTAAAAAGTCCAATAAAGACTTATGATGTTCTCAAATCACTGAATAATTGTGTTCACTGTCAATCATAATCTTTAACATCTCTAACATCTTTGTGATGTACAAGTTCAGATGTTTTTCATACAATATGCAAACAATATGTTTCCATGATCTCTGGGTGTCAGTGTTATCAAGTGGAGCTCTGCGAGTCAGATCACAGCCACCTGTGTGATATTGCCTGCTCTGCTTTCATATTAACTCATAGTGCTGCAACTAACAATTCTTTTAATTATTGATTAGCAAGTACAAGTTAAACAATAATGGGGATAAAAGTGACCCCTGGGGAACACCTCATGAGGTAAAATATTCACACACACCTTTCTGAGTTTGAATGAAGATGATGATGACTATGCTAAAATGACTTGATGAATTTCTGCAAAGAGATTCTGGTGAGTTTGGTGACAGCAAGAAAAACAGCTGATTCTGGTTAAAGAAAATGTATCTTATTCTTTCTCCAGCAGTCCTTTCCATAATGTTGTCAGGCACTTAAAGTTACAATCTGAGCCTGTCAATGGCAAAAAAAAAGCACTTTTAGTGGACACACTTTGACGGTGCACAGTTACCAATAAGGATTACATTGCAGCATTTTGCTTCTGACGGCTGCAGCGCTCTCTCTCCCTCAATAATGGACCAATTTCAAAAATTGTCTCCATTAGTCACTTAGACCCCAAAATATGGGAAAATAGGGTCCAGGTTGAAAAATACCAAAGTTATCCTTTAAAGTGTTAATACGTGAAATAAACACGCAGGGAGACTTAAGCCTGCACTTCAAGATAACAGGTGTACATTTATGTCTCACTTTTAAGTAAACAAAATGCAACATATTAATAAATGCACCCTTGAAAATCGGCACACTGCAGGTGTGAGCCCGCTTTGTTGTTTGCTTTGGAGCAGTCCAAGCATAAAACCTCTGCCTGCGAACACACAATTTACCATGACATTTGTGAGGTGGTTCCCACTCTCAGACAACTTTGATGTATTTGTAGCGTTTCCAAGCCATTTGCCCACTCTGAGTATACAAAAAAACAAACAAAAAAAACAAACAAAAAAACACTTCCATCAAATGGCAGGTAGAGAGTACATGGAGAGCACATTTTCAAAAGTAAATGGAATCCAACATTACATATTCGTTCTTAAGTGTGCTTAAAGTCTTAAAGACTTATAAGGATTTCTGAGAGGATCCCCATCACTGCAGCCTGGAGAAACATGACGGCGGATTTTGTTCATGGAAAATTATTTTACAGCTTCGACGGGCAGATAAAGTCACTCATTTGTGTTAAATGGAGTGATGAACGATAACGGATGTTTTTTTTCTATAATATTTTTATTTTAAAATTTAGAGATAGAGAAATACAGCCTTTTACATTAATTTGTTTCACAGTTTTGCTGAATACTTGGTTCTGATTGGTCAATTATGATGTTCTACAGTCATATTTCTGAGGAGCAGACGTCTCTTATGAATAAGAGAACATTCTAGAGGACTCAGCATTTTTAAGTCAATAAAATAATTTCTAAATCACTATTTTTTTCGTTTAGTAAATAACCTTGTAATAAGTTTAGGCTGATAGCAATAATTATGTGCATTTATATATTCTTTATTTAGTATGCTATTCACACATCACACATCTGCAGACATGAGCCCAGTTATATGTAGACTGCACCCGTTTAGCAGTTCTCCTCTGCCAGGATCACGCAGAGTTTGTGTTCATAACCAGTCTTGGTCGCTGTAATTATTGCTTGCGTCCATTTAATGTTGAATAGTAGGAGTTTGGCTGTTATTCTTTCCATCAAATAAAAACTTTTTAACCTTTCCCTCCACTGTTGTGCAGTCAGAGGCTTTACATTACTCCATAGGTAGGTCTACCCCCAGAATTTACTTTCTCTCCACCTGAATGTCTCCAATATTGGTATAATTTGGGACAATCCAAGAAAATGTGGGTATGTTCTCTGATCCTTCCACATTCTCTCCAGCATAAATCGGAGGTGCTGCTGTATCTCGCCCGTGAAAGAGAAGTCTTAAATACTCTCATTCTAGTTTTTCATTCAAACTCTCTTCAGGTAGGACTGCTTGTTACCTTGTGACAGTCGAGGCATGTCTTTCCCCACATTTCATCAGTAACAATAATATCAATTTCTAATTCCCATTCCTGTTTTGTTTCTATAATGTTTTTTGTTACGGAGTCCTCAGGGCATCTTGAAGCCATCTATATAGGTGGACTATCAGATTATTCTTTATCTCTCCCTCCATAGCTGACATGAATATTTTTTCTATGTAGATAGCAATTTGCATACCTGCTTTTCCCACAAACATTGTTTATGTTTTCAGCAGTATAGTCTGTACAGTGCAGGTTAGGTATGGACAAAGTAAGTCAAGTGTGGATGAAAAATTAAAAGGTCTGAACTGTAAGTGTTAAAGCTTGTGAATATTTTTTTTATGGCACTAACTTTAAAACTGTGTTAAGGAATCTTTAGACAATGAAGTTTATTGTGTGAGAGAGCTTTAGAACTTTAAAGCTCTCAGTATGCCACATTTTGCCTCTGTACAACCCACCCCACTTTATCTCTCTGTCCTTGATCTCTTATTCTCTCATACAGTTTGAAAGTATGTGGCACCCTTAAATGCCGCTATTTGGATGTGAAGGCATGTTTGAGATGTGCCAAAATCCAATGTTTAATCTCATGAATAATTGTTTTCAAATAAATATTGATGAACTGCAAGAATTCAGTGTGAAGTTTAAGAAGACAAGCAAACTTGAGCAATTTTGAGTCAATAATAATAAAAAAAAATCCTCTTAATTTGAAATGGCAAGTTGTACAATCATGGTTAAGTTGTTTTAACTTGAAACTGTGAGTTACATTAATGCAGAAATGTGTGTTTGGTCAACTTGGTAAGTTTTCTTGCATTGATAACGTAAATTAAGTCTTTGTTTTAACTTACAGCATTAAAAGGTGAAACAACAAGTGAAAATCTTTCTGAGATGAAACAAAGGTAATCTTCAAGTTGAGATAATTTGCTTTCTCAAGGCAGCAGCGGCTCGATAACATCCATCTTAATCACTGACTGGTGCTTGTGAATCTTTTTCTATATCAGTGCAATTCATTTTCTGGTATAAGGCAGGCTGAGTTCTAAAAAAGCTCATTCATTTTTACTATAATTATGTTTCTCTGGATATAATCCCAACAGAAAATGAAATAATCTTCTTGATTCTTATCTCTTCCCAGAATGTTTTACTCTTTCTGCACTGCCGAATACAACAATGTTCCTCTAGTTTCCATACATTGTGCAGATGTTTTGGTTATATCAGTTCAATTCCACCAGTGTATGTCTGCATTAACCATTTACCCTGTATTAGTTTAAGGTAGGTGTTTGTAGACCGCATAACATGTTTTAAAGAGAAAAATAATTGTTCATATAAAACAAAAGAATATGGAAAGTTATGACAGCTTGCCAGTGAAATGTATTTGCTCTGGATCTGTATATGCTGCAATTGATACAAACATTGATTCTAGTGTCAGTCAGGTTAGAGCTGCGTTCAGGGACAGATTTAGAAAGTATCTGACTCCTTATATGTGCAGCAGTTTGATGTCAATCCATAATGTGGAAATATGCTACATCCTCATTATATTCCAGTCTGAAAAAGTAAAGAGTTCTTACCAGACCTCTTCTGGATAACATTTGGCAGTGCCTGTGTGCTCTCAGAGAAGCAGTGGGATGGAAAACTGCAGGAAGAACAATGATGCAGGCTGGAAATGCTTACATTTTCCTCTCCTGAGACAGCTGTAATTGCAGGTTGCTACCTGACTGGCACACATTTAGACAGCGAATATTGAGATGGCACCTACAAAGTGTCACGATCTCCCATTTCAAGATAGCGCGCACTGTTTTGCAGCGATGTTCACTGTGCATTACAAACTGTGTGAGGAATGGCTTATGTTTTGGATGAACTGCTGCTGGAGAGGATCTGCTGCACAGCAAGAACTGTAGAATTTGTGGACGAGTGATGTCTAAGCTAAAGATTTATGATCATGAAAAACAAATCTGTGGTCCTTCTACTTCATTTGATCAATAACGAAAAGAGCTTAACCCTTGTTTTTCCCCGTAACCTTCACTCCATAGAGCTTCAAATGAAAATGATGTATTTACACATTCCAGTGCCAGAAGAGGAGGAGAGTTTGCACATCCATGTTTCTGGGTACGTGCCAAGAAAGTGGACAATTGCTCATTCCTAATGTGGCATGCTGTGTCATATCTGCTTAAGTAAAAAGCTGTTTGCTTTGAAGTGAGGCTCGACTTGCACACAGAGCAACATTTTAGTGATGCATGACTGTTCTCCTTTACAGCCTGTGGATGACTCACGCGCCTGAGTAAATACCGGGCTATACAGCTGAGGGCAATGTTTGTGTCTCGAAACACATCAAATGAAAAATCAGACAGACGTTTTCATCGCTATGTTATGGTAAATGCCCCCCTCTTACACACACACACACACACACACACACACACAGATGTGTTTTACCAGTGTTTTCTGCATTTCAGATCTTTGCTGAAGGATTTATCAAAGTTTTATTCCAGGTGAAATATACCGCTAAACATCTTTATTTACTTTTCCCCTGCTAACTCCTGCTGATTTAAATAAGATTGTTACAAGCGCAGAGTGAATCATTACATCACCACAGTGTGTGTGTGTGTGCTGTGGAGGTAGAGCAGGTTGTTCACTAATCACATTCGTCTCGCGTTGGTAGTTCAACCCGCGGCTCTTGTAAGTGTCTGAGGCAAGACACTGAACCCTAAAATTGCTCCTGTTGGTTCGGCATTATGAAGGGATTTAAGGGCCAAAACTAAATACATAAATAATCATACTAAATACTTCAATAAATGGGTAAATATATAATTGTATAATAAAGTGTTTAAATAAGTTAATAAACAAAAAATGTGTAATTTAATGTGGAGGACCACAAGTGTCACAGAAATAATAATAAAGCAAGGGATAATGATAATAAAGCATTTAATCAAAAACTAATTGTAAAATAAAATTGGGCATTAATAAATTTGGTCACAAATGAATTCATTAACCTATTAATAATGCTTGTCGCCATAAACAAATGACAAAATGACATTAAATATATAAATGTTAAGTTTATTTATTTTTATTTATATATATGTACACATTTGACTATTTATTCAGTTATTCACACATGTAATTATATATTTCCAACTTTAGTTATTTATTTAGATTTTCATTTATCCATAGTGTAACTTGGACAGTGAAATAATCTGTGTGTGATTTTGTCATAAATTACATATGAATTCTTGAGCTGTGGCCAAAAATGTATTTAGTGAGGTCACTGTGACCTTTGACCTTTGACCAAAATCTGATCAGTTCATCGCCCGGTAGGGATAATCATAATTTATGTATTTAAGCAGTTTATTATACAATCATATACTGTATTTATCCACCATGAACTTGCATAATTATTTCTCAATTTATTTAAGCATTCAGTTATATAAATATGTATTTATATATGTAATTTTGACCCTTAAAACCCATGCCTTAAGGCATGATTGCTTGCATAGTAGCTCACTGCAGAGACAGAGTGTGAGTGTGACTGTGTGACGGGGTGAATAAGTAGCAAAACTAAAAGTCTTTTGAATAAAATTGATACATAAATGCAGTCTACCACTCTGCAAGTTACATGGTGAGTGAGTCAGTAATGATCAGCTATTACATTTAACTGTGGCCATTTTCAGGCAGGTAATGTCGAATCGTGTCAAGAGAAGTTAGGTAAATTAGTTTTAGAGCTACATTTGAATTGTATTGCGCTATACTGAGAGGGATTTCTAATACTGTGGTCAGATCACTTCTAACACAGCCTGGAGATTAAGTATTAGACATACCTCTCAGTAAAATGAAATTCATAGACTACAGGACTCTGAAAAGAAATTAGTTAAGAGTGTGAGGATATTTGTCATTCTTTGATAAACCGTCCTCACAAGCACAGATATAAATTATGAAATGATGTTTCTGCCCTTGACAGACTTGAATATAGTTTCTGGTTTGGATGTGCTGCTTCTGCATGACCTCATTATAAGTCAAATGCTGCTAATTTCTCAGTTTCACTTCAAGTAACTAAGTGCCTTCATTTAACTATGGTCTCTCATTGTGTACACTTTGATATGCATGCATACCCTAATGCACATTTCCTCTGTAAAGTGGATCAAGTTTAAAAGGACAGTTCACCTCATAATCAAATATATTCACCTCATAATCAAATATATTCCTCGTACCTAGAGTGCTATTTTTCCATATATGTAGAGACACAGAAATGCCTGCCTCCTCTTGAATATAATGGAACTAGATGGCACTCAAAACGCCAAAAAATTACATTTGAAAAACTCAGCAGCAATGTTTGTTCCCAGAAAAAATGACCTGGTTTCTCAAGTTATCCACAGACCTTGTTGTGAGCAGTTTCAAGCAGGAACTATTTTCTGAACTACAACTACAGCAGTACAGAAGAAATTGTTCGAACATGAAACTGCTCACAAAAAGTGGGTCCTAATTTCTGGAAAGAGACATTGCTGTCGTTTGAAATGTATTATTTCTGGCACCATGAGCACCGCAAGCCGAGTGCCATCTCGGCAGACATCTCGATGGCCGTCATCTCCAAAACTCTGCAGCTCACACCAAAACTGTGTAGAAGTATAAATAGCACGAAAGGTATGAAAGAAAAAATGTATTTTTGATTCTGGGATGAGCTGTCCCTTTGACTTACAGAGTGGGATGTTCTCTGCAAGAACTAAAAGTAAAACACAATTTAACATTTTTCAGACAACAGCCTCCAAAATGTCTTTAAATTCCAATCAACATCCGTCTAAGAGTTTAAACAAATACAGTTGGCTAATCTTCATGAAATCATAATTTACTTTAGTGGTGTTGTATTATTAGACCATTAGTCTCAGCTTGATGTAACAAACTGGTAATTGAGCGGAACTTTTTTCCCCCAGGCTCTTGTTACTCTGAATGCATTTTAGCCAGCAAACATGCCACTGCTCACATCACTGAAATGAGACAATTTAGATGTTTTTAATGTTTAAAAAAATGCTTAACCTAATTATCAAAATAGATGGCAATTAATTTAATAGATATTGTATTAAATCTGATCTTTTAAGTTTGCCATCAGATGTCAAGTAAACTGATTTTAGAGTCACATAAACTTCAGAAAGAAAAAGCAAAATATCTTTTTAGAGATTTAATATTTCTGGAGTTTGAATTGTATTTACATTTTTGCAGGTGTGAGTAGTAGTACTCCTTTCATTTGTGCATTGCAATATTTAAATTATCAAAATAGTTGGCAACCAATCAACTGTTTTAGTAATTGTTGCAGCTCTAATCACAACTGTTTTAAACTGATTCATAAATGAGTGAAAAATACACAGGATAGAATTAAAACAACTTTTACTTCGGGAGGAAGAAAGGTGACAGATGAAATGTAAACAGATGAGGAGTTGAGCCAATGCTGATGGGAAAAGAGGATAATTCAAAAACATAAAACAAACCAAAAACAATTCAGGTCAGGACAATGATTGTGTTTCAACTCCAGCAATTTTCTAATCTGCTCTTTCACACTCCCAAACTAGGGCTATAACTTTCTAACTGTTCAAAGAGAAATATATATTTTCTAGATACAGCCTGAAGGCACTGCACAAATGTAATATTTTCTCTTAAGAGTGTGCTTTCCCTCAAAATCACTTAGACATACCAATAATCTGACTAAAAACAGGATTTAAAAGGAAAACCACAATAAAAGCCAGCATACAGCACACCTGAAGTGCCTTGCCTACTAAAAGTGACTTTGCATATGTAGGTAAATGGGCTAACAATCGTGTATTCCAGACAATACACACAATTTAAGAGCATATAGTTATGTAACTAGTAAATCCAGAAAAAAAGCCATTTGAACCAAGAGACTAAATGTTCAGTAGTTGTCCACAGTTAAACTGCAGCATGTTGTCAGAGAAGTGAACAGCAGCTCCAGCAGTCACTGCAACCAGCGTCCACCCGCCTCTCGACACCCAAACTCAGTCCTTGTATTCAGTGTACTTTTTGGCCGAGCCGTGCACCTTGCTGGCGGGGTATTTCTGTCGGTTTAGCGCCATTTTCCGAAGCACTGCTTGTGGAAGGTCGACGTGACACTTCTCGGCGAGCTCCACCAGGTAGATCATCACGTCGCTGAGTTCGTGGGCCAGCTGCTCCCGCTCCGACTCGGTCCAGTCCGGCAGGCCCTCCGCCACCTCCCCGCGCCACTGGAAGAGCTCCGACACTTCGCCCACCTCCCCGACCATGGCCAACAGCAGGTTACGGGGCTGGTGGAACTGGTTCCAGTCACGTTCGTCCGTGAACTCTGCTTGCATCCGTCTAATGTCCTCTATGGTGGGCTTGGGGCTGAAGGTAAACCTCTCTGCCCGCCTGGATCCTCCATTCTGCAGCTTGGAGTGAGATGGTACCTCGGTTGCGGCTCCGTTTACCACAGCTGAGTGGCCGTTGCTGCCATTTGCAGTCGGGACGTCACCGTTTATTCCACAGGCTTCTTTTCCGTTTGTAGCCATCATGTTGTATTAATTTTATCGGCGGGGCCAATAAAAACAACTTTTCAAGGTCTGTAAACAGACTACTCAGCAGCTACCACGCGAAGAAGTCCCGCCAGTTGTCAAAGCGGAAATGACGAAGCTTATGTCGGAACCCGGAATCTTACTAAGACTGGGACTTGTAGTTTTAATCCAAAACTAGCGGCGTAGACCCACATTTTAAATGTCACTTTAAAAAACTACAACTCCCTTGTTAATTGGGACTTTACAACATGGCTGCCTCCTCTGTTGCAGCAAGTGAGCTGCTACATAATATGAATAAACAAATATCAATATTGTATCCAAAGTTTTCGTGTGTAATAAGACGTATAAGCACATCGACTTCACGATGCGACAGTCGACAACAGCTGAGAACACAAAGGTGAGTGAGGCTGTTAAAGTTGAATGGTTTGTGTTACAGTGCCCCTGACCTACCCCTCTACCAACCTGCATGTATGCAGTAGTAAACGATATTTGTCCTAAAATCAGTGGATAAGGTGGAAGTAAAGACCTTTCTTCCGCCGAGTCGAATATTTTTGTATATATCCAGATTTCTCGAATTTAATTCGTGGCTACTCGTTGACTTACTGAAGAAAAGAGAGCTGTGTTCAAGTGATCATTCATGTTTTAAAGCTTGTCAGTTTTAAGTCATATAAACCTGTGAGTCAGCTAACACGTAACGTACAATATTGTTGCCATGGTTACGTACAGTTGCCGCACACTGATTTAGAACGGCAGTTAAAGTCTGTTATCCCCTTCAATTTGCATTTCCCCTTACTTAAATAGGGTACTGCAGTTATTTTATGTTCTGCCAGCCCTAGTAAAGGTAATGCACTTTAAGTTGCAAGAGACATTTTTTTGTAAAGAAAATATACTGGAGCGTTAAATGAGGTGACACAACTGTGCCTGTGATTTAGTTACTGCGTGTACGCGCAATGCTGTTGCTATGGTTACATGCCGTTCCTTCGTACTGATTAAGAAGGTCGGTTGAAATCTGTTATCCCCTTCAAAGTGCTTTTTCTGTACCTGAAAGGGTTACCCCAGTAATTTGACGTTATCCAAAAAATGTAAAGAGAAGAAATTGGAGCTGTAGATGTGGTGATATACTGAGTTTAAGTCACTGCACCCTATATTTTGTTAGACTGCCTGTTAGAATATCTTTTAAACTCCACACTTGTTACTGAGTCAACTGGGCAAAGCGGGGCTCTCAAAAGCTCAGGTTTCAGGATGAGGCAATTGTTTTTGAGTAATATAATTGAATGTAACTTTTTTGAGGTGTTTGAGATGCATTACTAAAGGATATTAATACATGGCTTTGTTAAATACTTGATTCTGATTGGTCAGTTACAGCATTCTAAGGTCTGTCATTTCTGTATAGACCGTTGCTCTATATAACAGACTGTTGTTATGAAGAACAGACCATTGCTATTGACACAGTTCTGATTATAGACTCTGGGGGAACAATAAAATCATTATTAAATCACTAAAATCTATTTAAAATTTATGTTTTGTGCCAAATTATTGGTTTGTTTGGTGCATAACTATGTAAGAAGCAGGATAATGTACATTCAGGATGATTCCTGCATCATCCTGTTGGGTTTTATTTCACAATAATGACCTGGCCACTGTACATTATCCCTTACATATAAAATGACATGATAGGGGCCTTACAGGTACATGCTGCCTTGAAAAGGGGTTTAATGCCCATATCTAGTTTTAAGACTGTGATACTGATACTTCACCTTCCAGAACAAACTACTCTGAAAAATACCATTATAGAAAACCTTATCTTATTAATATTATTAACATAGTTATTGTTTTAGGAACGCTACAGTAATTTGCATATTGTGTAAAACAAAAATAGAGGATATCTGTCTGTCTACTTCAAAATGACTGACAAAGTGCCTCTGTCTCCCTAATAGTGTATGATACTCTTAAATTAGGACCCACAGTAAACTTGAACTCAATAAATAAATAAATGAGTTCCATCTATCAAAACTACATAGATGGATTGGGTGCTTTTGACTGGGGTCCCCCAGGACTCCAATACATTGGTATTTTTAAAAAGCACTATTTAAGAAAAAATACCCCAGAAAACAGTGATATGAAGTCATTAGAAACAAATTGATTGGCAAAGTCATGAAAATTTTTAATGATAGAATAAAGCATCCGTGAGATATGGAAAAAAATAGTATACCTTTACGGTCTGCAGGTACCCATCAGTAGGATTAATGTTAAATGTTGCATATTCCTAAATTAATTTGTCTTTAATTAGAGGATCCACGTTAGTCCAGCATAGGAATACAGTACACAAGTACAGCGAGGGGGAGGAACAGCGGATATGTCTTGCAGGGCCCCGGTAGGTTAGATTCACAAGATCGTCTGGTATTATTAGTAGGTTAATCAGACCATGCTTGAGACTGTCGGGGTTATTTTCTTTGACAGCTCCCTTCAGAGCCACACAAGACATTATACAACAGTTTTCATACACTCAGCAGTGCTCCATAAAAAGTGTAAAATCAGCGGAGTTTCCTTTTAATCTGAAGTCAATCGAGGCCTTAACCCTGTAGTCTACGGCAATGCGTTATTCCAAATTAAACCTAAACTGCCATGTCTAATCACATTAATCCAAATTAAACCCTAACCCCAACCAAGTAGGGCAGCGCTACCAGAAACATAATTTGAAAGGCAAGCAGACTTTGGCACAAGACCAGACTGTTGCTGTTTCCCAGTCCCATACTACATAGTAGCTGTATAATCTGTACTGTAATATATCCAATATTTTTGCAGTTAATATTATCTAGAAAAAATGACGTTCTTTATCCTTTTATACTATTGTAAAATATTCCAAGTGTGCCACTGGAGCTGTGATTTTAGTGTCATAAACAGTGACATAAACTTCACAAAGAGAAAGCAAAATGTCTTCAAAGATTTAATACTTCTCGAGGTTTCTTGTCACCATTTACAGTTTCCTCTTGTTTTTGCAGCTGTGAGAAGTGCCTTTTTTCCTTTGTGAAATCAATATAGGACAATAGGGTACATCAAAAGCACACTCAAAAATCAATTGTCTTTTAGTACACATAGTGACTTTTTGTGAACACTACAAACTCATAACCTGCTTATAATAAGTATAGACACAGCTTTTGTTTGAAGTGTCCTTATTAGGGCTGCACAGTTAATTGAAATATTACTGAAATAGCAATATCACCAAATGCAATAATCAGTTAACAGAGATCTTAATTTTTTGAAAAAGGAAAACTGGCAACACAGCATTAAAATTAAGTAATGTAAAGTGGCCCCAACAAATGTCACATCATCATTTTTTCAGTGAAAATGAAATATGTAATGCAAAAATTATCTGCAATATCTGTCAGAACAATCACCATTTAATTTTTTTTTTTGCAATATTGTGCAGCCCTAGTCCTTATTTTAATGAACCTGTCCTAGACAGAAACAGTGCACAGCTACTTTTCTGGCTTGTTTTGTTATCCCCAGCCCACCTCTAAAGTAGAAGTTTCATTTATTTGGTTCTGTCTGTTCCATGTCTTGCTCCTCTCTGCCTCAGTGCTCCCCAGCAGCTGGTTGGAGTCGTGGGCCTGGAAATCCATGCCCAGATTAACTCCAACACCAAGCTATTCTCCGGCTCATCGGTTCGCTTCTCAGCGCCTCCAAACTCCCTGGTGTCCTTCTTTGATGCGTCCTTACCTGGCACATTACCCGTGAGTGTTGTTTTATCGTAATTCAAACAAAGATAACCTGTTGTTTTTGGATCGCTTTCTTGTCAGGTAACGTCCCTCCCTCTGTGTTCTCAGGTCCTGAACAAACGATGCGTCGAGGCAGCTGTGATGACAGGATTGGCTCTCGACTGTACAATAAACAGGAAGTCCCTTTTTGACAGAAAACACTACTTCTACGCCGACCTCCCTGTGAGTTTTTCACTCCCTTGTCTGCCCTCACTTTCTGTACAACATCTAGAGTTTGATAGAGGGGAAAGTGATACCACAAGCCCCAGTGGGAGTACCTTATCTGACAAACAGCAGTGCAGAGACACCATTGTCCTGCACATCATGCTGCATCATTGCTTTTGCACTGATATGAGCTGTCCTCATCTGCCCCCAACTTCTCCATCACAGCACTCCCAGTGAACTCTCCCGGCCATGAGCCCTAATTGAAATAGTGAGCAAGTCTTGCTGAAGCAGCAGAAATGCTATTTGCCCCACATACAGACGAATGACACCGAGAGCTGTTAGAGAAAATGACCGGTGTTTTTCTCACTTGCCAGCTCATTTCATTCGGCGCACTTTTATTTTTTACATTATCCACAGGTCATTTCCTTCTTCATGCCTTTGCTGATAATTTAGGGAAAGCTTTCTTTTTATTCACATAATTTGAATCATTATTGTAGTCATAAAAACCCCTGGTAGTGCTGTCTAACTGAACGACTCTGGGTGTGATGTTTGATTATGGACTGTCTGAACTAATAATAAGTTATGAAAATTAAATAGCTAATTAAAATGAACAATTTTGTCAGCTTAAGATGACTCTGATCTTCTGTAGTTACCCATAATGGACTTCACTTAGATAGCAGCCATTTTCTTACAGTAGGTGCTGGTGTTTTCTAATGGTGTACTTCTCATGTAGTTACCATTAAGTACGCTCCTTTAAAGCACTATTAAGTAACTAATTTCTTCATTTTGGCCCCTTGTAGAAAAGCAGAACAAACTGCAAATACAACATTGATAAATTATTTACATACAGTTGGACATGTAACAAACACCTTTACACCTCCAGCAGACATGGAGCAACATAAGCATTCATTTGGAGTCTTGTTTCTGTCTACCTGATGCTTGCAAGTCTAATATTCACTCTTCCCATAGCTCAATTTTTGTCTCCATCAACTCCTAAGGGAAATATCTGGCTCTTTAGCTGCTACATGCTCTACTGTGTTTACCAGCTGGTCGCTAACTGTGTCTGTGTGTTGTTTGGTGCCGGGTTATTAGCATTCAGTGGATTTTCAGAGCTTTTTCACTGAAAATAGATGCCTGCTGTGGCTGGAAAGGATGGCAAACAGTAAAGATGCAGACAGAGACAGTATTAGAGGTGTCACGATTCTCCAAATCCACAATTCAATTTGACTTTCAATTTTAAGGTAATAATATGATAAGATTTTTCAATTTAAATTTTTTTTTTAGCACTAACAGCTCTGCCGTTGTGAAACTATCAAGTATTGTTTTGTGAAGATCAACAGACAGACATCTGTCATCTACATTTTCAAATTCCTTTTAAAAAACATAGCCTGTAGTATCCAGTGTGACATAAGGCCAGTAAGCTGTGCTATGTCGTCTTTGAAGTGTTTTTTTCTTCAGACATGTGCCAGACACTACAAGTAGGCAGGGGTGGAGACTGAGATTGATTTCAGTTGTTGAAACTAAAAGCTTTTTTTCGATTGAGCTCTGAAAAATGAAGCTAGTGTGGGAGTGCTGGTGTGGACTTCACCAGTTGCAAAAAGAAGTCCAGCTGTATATAAGCTCATGAGAAAAAGAACCTCCTTCTAACTTGATGGATTATTGCAGAAAACAGAGGACAATGTTCATATTGTAAAACGCTCTTACCTCGGTGTGTTCTCAGGTTCTCAGTCAGATCCAATCAGAAGATAAGCATAGCAATACGTATCCTCCCCAGGTCCACACAAATATGATCACTTCTGGCACCAAAAGATCCAAGATGGCAACAGCCGCAATGCCAAACTCAAGGCTTCAAAACGGTACTCCACAAACCAATGGGTGACGTCTGGGGAGGTTTACACTTAAATGTAGACCATAAAACCAAAACACTGAGCTGAAAGACTCTCAAATGCTCCACTGAGTTGAAGGAACCTGCAGAGTTTATGCTAATTCAGTTCACTGTTCTTTCATCACTACAAGCAACTCCTTTCACATTCCAGTTAGAGTTTGATAATATGAGCCTATATATAAGTTTAGTTGTATTGACAATAACTTGACTGTTTTCATTGTTTATCATCCCTCTCATAGAGTTGTTTTCAACTGGAACAGGCAGCTGTTTTCAGTGAAAAGTCTCTCAACATCCACTGTATACTACCTGCTCAGCTCCAAACAGCAGTCGGACAGAGTTAGTAACTAGCTGGCAAACACAGTGGAGCATTTAGCAGATAAAGAGACAGATATTTCCCTCAGGAGTTTAAGACCAAAGCCAAATGAAAGTAAATTTTGGACTTACATCCATCACTTGGAAACAAGACTCAAAATGAATGATTATCTTGCTCTGTAACTGCTGGACGCTTAAATAAATAACATTTTAATGCTGCTGTCAAGTGGACAAAAGTTATTCAATGCAGCTTTCAGTTCTTCTTATTACAATTTTCAAATGCACTCCTGTTAAAGAATCAAATAAGTAGTACAGACATGTTCGGCAACATGGTATTTGAGGAATTAGGTATTAGTAGTCTGGTAAGGTAGTGGCAGAGGAGTTGAATAATAAAAACCTTTTTAACACTGATGTTTCCATTTAACAGTCTCGCCCAAGTGATGTTCACTTTGCTCTCTGTAATGGAGTGCTCGCATGGCGAGGTTTCACTACCCCTCAGAGCCCCGGGGTAATTTTACTACCATTATGAGTGACATTTTAAGGCTCAGATGGAAAAGACAAAATGTCATGGGAACTCGGCGGTGACTTGCCCCACAGAGACCTTCTCATAAATCTGGAAATTCTAGGAAGGAAGGTGTTAGAGAATTTTGCATTTTGAATTTTTTAAAGTCAGGCTTCCCGTGGTGAGATATTATGCTTACACAGCTTTGGGCAAGGTAATGAGAAGGATAATTATCTAGTGAAGAACTGAAGAGACATATTTTCTTTTCCTTTGGTAGTATTTCATAGAAACTGTCCAAAGAAGTGGTTTAAAATAAGAGAACACCCATGAAGTAGCAACCAATATACCAAAAAAGAGCTTTAGCTGGTATTTTTTATTGCACTACTTTAATTAGACATTTAGATTCCACTTGATATTTCTGATTAGTTTCTGCTCTAATTTCTTAGCTAATTTGACTTTTATTGTGAAAATGTGACTGATAAGGCCTGATGGAACAGTTTTCTGTAGATTTTCATAGATAAGAGTTTCCTCCCATTTATTATCTCACAGACTTACTGGTTATCACAAAGTTGCAGCAGTACATATTCTAATCACCATGGTAGGGATACATTATCTCCCCAGAAAGTCCATATATTTCGAAATTCCAGCAAAATCCCCTCCAGAAGCGCTGGGATTACTGCTGGGTTCCTCTTGCTCCATTGTGTGTTTGCCGAAGATTGCATCACCTCCTTTGGAATAACTCTCACCAGTTGACACACACAGCAGGGACGATAATACCCGATTACAGTTTTTTTTTATTTTTCTGAGATTTCCCCAAACAACTCATGCCTGCAGGTCTGAGCCCAAACTTTTGTTTGTGATTTAAATCGACTGTGTGGCCTGTGCACAATACCTGCTGTTGCTTTGTTTGTGATTATTTAGTTTGTATTAGTCTCATCAGCTGCTCAAAAAGAGCGATCTGTCTCAGCGTTGTGTGAAAACAGCTTGATAGAAAAGTCAGAGTGGCTTTAATTATGCAGATGATGGGACATATTTCACATTCGACCTAAAGTTTGATTGTAATCTATGCTCATAAAACTGAACTAGAAGCAGGACCGAGGGAGAAATTATCTTGCCCTTGAAAAATACATTTGTAAATTGCGTTGTACATTATTGATATGTTCCACTAGAAATCCCTGATTGCATTTTGTAAAACACCACAGTTGCTCATTAAATGATTAATGCTGCTGCCCAACCAGCCTTCCTTTTTTCCAATTGAAATTGCAGGCAAGACACATATATAAAGTTTTTAACAGCCCTTTAATAACATGCGTCAGCAGCTCCACACTAGCCTAACCACAAAAGCAAATGATTACAATTTCCTTGAGATATTAAGTCTCCAAAATAAACAGACATGGCCTGGCCATTGAAGCTTTGACATGTGTTTAATGAGAGCTATGAATGCTTTTTTGACCCGTGTGGGCAGCTGAGGAGAACATCAGTGTGCAGGCGCAAGTTAATGAGATGACCAACTGGTTTGTTTAGTGACTTTGAAATTAGTCAGAAAATGACTCAGCGGCTCACAACACGGAAATTAGATTGGAGCGTGTGTTTATGTGTGTGTGTGTGTGTGTGCGTGTGTGTGTGTGTAGGTGTGTGTGTGTGTGTGTGTGTGTGTGTGTGTGTGTGTACAGTATGTGAGCAGGACATGTTTGGAGCATCACTGCTCATTAGGGCTCAATCTGCTGTCAGCTGAGTGATCTAACGACAGGCCTGCCTTTCCCTGCATTATGTGACAACAGCGCTTGATTTAGGCTGTTATGCAGGAAATGCAAATAGGCTTCACATGTACAGATGCTCCCTAATGTACAGTAATTGTACGTTAGGGAGCCCAATTATTGTGCGCTTCACTCAGAACCTCACTCCACTCAGAGCCTGAACACGTAAGGACATTGGGCCTCATGCAAGAACCACTCGTACAAACAGATTTTTTCTTAAGTGGTGTGTATGAGTGATTCAGGACTTGTCTCATTTACCAATTTCCTCTTATTTTGAATTTTCTTTCAGATATGAACACAATTTACGGGCGGTCCAGACCTGTTGTAGAGTCGTGCAGTTAGTTTTCCCGCTAATGACTGTATAGTTCATTAGTTTGAAAAATAAATTACACTGCATAATTGTGTAGGCGTTAACTTGTTTATGATTTGAAATCATAATATAATTGTAAATTCGTGCATAAAGCCTCTCATTATTAATGTAATGATGTATTATTACCTATTGCCAGGTGTATTGGCTGCATATCTTCACATACAGGTTTATATGCGGTGGACACTTCACCTTGATTCACCTTGCTGTAGTGAGGTGTTTGTTTTTTTTCCTTCCTTTGAAGCCATTTTCATATCGAGACATTTCTTCTTTATTTCACTGACAGTCTGACCCTCCGGTAACACGGCATTAATAGCACTCGTTTTTCAGGTTCTTAGCTTTAGCAGGTCCCTTAATTCCACTGCAGACGCTGTTAAAATTACAGACTTTACTTTATTGAACTTTGAAAGCAGGACGTCAATTTCCAAACTCATAAAGTTCTCCTTTTAACTCCTTGATGCCATTTTCATGAATGAACACTTCCTGACATATGGGGTGTGAAGCGTAGTCTTATATGGTATTATTGGGGTGTTAATTATGCTGATGTACAAGTCTCATGCGCAAGCACTCAAATACACACAGATAGATCATTTACACAGTTATCAAAAGTTGCTGAAGAGTGTTTGCTGAATCTGATGCAGCATGTTCATACGAGCCCTTCATATGAGAAATTTAAGATGAGAATACAAAAATTTTCTTGCCTATTTCACATCATTTTGTGTTTTTATTTCTTAAAATTAACTAGTTAGTTATCAGTTAATGAGTGTCAGGCTGTTGAAAGTAAAGTTAACCAAAACTTACATCCTTACATCTGCAAGAAGGTCAGTCTGTCGCCAGACAAGCTAGCAATACCCTGGTAAATGGACTGATTACGATAGGAGTCATCTACTTGTCTTTGGAAAGAATCCCCTGCCCAATTCAGATTAAATAAGAGTTTATATTATGTATCATTTTGTTAAAGATATTTTAGCTGATACAGGTAAGGCATAATGGGATAATGGGCGAAATAAACCCCGACAGTGTGATGTAGGACTCTTGAATCACCCTGAAGTGAATTAACCCACTCATTACTTGGCCACTTACTAAGAAAAATCAGTAATGTGACACCTAATGTTTATTTAAATAAATATTTTATTGAATTAAAAATGACTTTATTGCTCCTCCAGACTCTATGATCAGAACTGCATCTATAAAAACAGTCTGTTATTCAGAGCAACAGTTTGCGGTTCAGAAACAACAGACCATAGAAGGTATAATTAACCAATCCGTGCCGTGTAATAGAGCCAATAATACAAAACCAAATTACTTTCATTGATTTAAACCTACTACAAGGAGTTTTAACTGGTTATGAAACAGTCTCAATTTAATTCTGATGACGATGATAAAAGCAAACAAGACCATCAGAAAGAAGTTTGACTATTTCTTTATAGTTATTCTTAATGACTGTCTCTGGATCAGATTCTCCTTGAAATCAGATGAAACGAGCCTGTGTTTACATTTTCCCAGACAAAGTTGCAGTGAGTCATACATTAGCCAGTTGAAAGGAAGACGAAGGAGATGAAAGTTCAGCAACATCTACGCACTCTGACTCATTAGGTGGTGTGCACCTTTAAAGTTGGTTTGCAGTCTGCTAATAAACACATATAAGACGGAGAAGAACAAGCGCAGCAAGCTGTTGTCGCGCACAAACTGCTGCACAGTTTCACAGGAAGTCAACACGACACGTAGGATTTGACAGATTATGTCAAAACATTTCATTTGAATTCTCTGTCAAAATGTTCCGTACAAGCCAAAGTATGTTTGCACAGTTTTTGATGTGCTTTAATAGAAGAAATAAATTAACACTTGAAGAGTCAGAGTTAGGTCAGAGGTAGGGCTGTCCTGAATACCATTGCTAGATGTTTGAAGCTTCAGTTTGAATTATGTAATAGTAAAACAGTTAATTAATTGTAATTAACTACTAATTATGAGTTTAATGAGAGACAAGGACAGGAGGGGAGACATCACCTACAGGCATTCAGAGGGTTTAGCTTGTGCATGCGGAGCAGAAATGCTCCCTGGTGAGGATGCTTTTCTGTGCTCTCGTATCACATGCACACACCTGATTTATGTGCAAAGCTTTTGAGACTAATTAAACTTCATAGAGGAGCTCTTTTTATTGCTCTTTATCAGTCTTCTTTTTTTCTTTTTCGGCGCAGCCGACGCAACATCTCCTTCCAAGTCCCCCCAACAAACAAAACATTCTTATACTGATTTGGACGTCAATTACCGTGGCAGTGGTAGAAGTTTCCGGTCAGGCCTAGTCAGAACTATGGAATATTAAATCATCTATCTTTGTCACTACATCTTAGCCTTTCTTACCCTCAGGTGTTAGCTAAAGGTTATATGACCTTTTTTTTAAATACAAAAATGTGAAATTGACGGTTATTGGCCATGACAAGCAGGTAATTATCAGTTATCATATTGGCTGAAAAAAATCCATACTGTGCATCCTGATACAGTATAGTATGCTCGTGCCACAGCCGGCAGAAACAACAAAAGATTAAGTAAGAAAAAGGGGATTTCTGATAAGCTGCAACAGTATTCACAAAAGCCAGCAGATTTAAAGATTGAATCCACTGAGAGGAACAGAAAGTGTGGAAGAAAATCCTTGATAGTCTATTTTTTCTCTCCTTTGTTTTAAAAAGGAGGAGGCGTGGAGGTGATTGATTGTGTCGATCAGGCACATTGTACAGAAAGCCAGTGACTAACAGCCCCCCAATCTCTTCTCCCACGGCCTCGCTCTCTTTAGCATAAGTATGATTAATGTGTAGGTCTTGTGATGTGGTTGCCATAGTAACGTGGGAAATTAATACTAGGGGCAGCAGATTCTTTTAGGAATATAGGAGCAGGTGAAATATTTATTATTCTTATGCTTTTGTGAGTAGAGACCTTGAGAGGAAATTTTAATGGCAGCTCAGCCAATCAGCCGGCGCTGTGTTTAATTGATGCTGCGAGCTTCACCTTTACATAGACCCATGATACTGACTGCGGCATACTCATCACTTTTATTTCACAGAAATAGTGGGTTTTAAATGAAAGTCTCCAGGAAATGGTATCTCACTTCCATAATTTGATGTATTTCGCCATTGAAAGAGGACATTATGGTTACACAAAATGAGGGATGATTCCACTCAAGCATGAGTGAACAATCAACTAAATTTACCGAATTACTCACATTATTTATCGTTTACTGACTCAAATTTACTCATATTGTGGACTGTACTGGAAATGGCTACAATAAGCAATGACACAACAGCGAATCAGTCAACAGCGAAGTAGTTTCATCGTACTGAAAATTCAGACACTATCTGCTCACCCTCATGCCGATTGAAGGTTGGGTTTAGTTTTTTAGTTCACAAAACACTGTGGTTGTTTTTTATGTTTGAAAACTGGTCACCATTCACTTAAGGTTTGAGAATCCACAACGCTGTTTTCCTGTGAAACTCCAGCAGTTTTTTATGGACTAAAAAACTAAACCAGACCTTCAGTTTTGGGATGAACTATCCCTTTAAAATTAAAAGCAAACATAAACATGATTAACATAAGATATCTATCTAAATGATCGACTTGATCATTCATCTTCACATTTTCATATTGTCCATCTCTGTTCCAAAGTGAACCAGAAGGATATAAGTAAGAGAAAGACTGTTGTAGTTTATGAAAGGCGTTAAAGGGATAGTTCGTAGTATTTGAAGTGGGGTTGTATTAGGTGCTTATCCATAGTCTGTGTATTACAGTGCAGTAGATGCTGGTCGGCATGCCACCAGTTGGGAGAAACAAAAAGGGGTACCAGCATGAAAGCAAAGCAATGTGCTACTGTGGACACGGTCAGCAGCAACACGTTTTTATGCCAGCTTAAAATGGTCAACCTAGAAAAATCAATAGTCATTTAAGTATACGCTATATTTAGAATATTTCCACTGCTTTACAGGTAACCGTTATTACATAAGCCAAATATCGCTCTCTCCAAAACAACCAGATTCCACAGATGAAACAAGTAATTTTACCTCGCAGAACACAGGAGTTGCTGGTCTACTGCTGCCTCGATCAGTTTGTTTGTTTGTGTTATTGTCTGACTTTGGTGAATCTGAACTTTAAAACACAGAAGTCAGGCAGTGACACAAATAAACGAACCGATCAAGCTGTAGACAAGCAACCTTTTTCTTTGAGGCTATGCTGTTTCTCCAAACTAGGGCGGCACTGACTATAGATAAGTACGTCATACAGCCCCGCTTCAAAAACCTTGAACTACCCCATTAATGATGGCTTCAAGGAAGTGTTGTTCTTACTAAATTAATGTGGAATTGCAAATAAAGGTCTCCTCATTGACTCAGCATTTACTACACAAACACAGTTGGGAGACATTTGGGTTTTGGGTCCTCTATTTACTTCACAAACTTGCAGTACAGATTTTTACAGCACTGAATTTTCTCATATCAGGCTGGATACCAGATCACTCAGCAACGGCGGCCCATCGCAGTAGATGGCGTGCTGATGTACAGCCTCCTTGGAGGAAAAAAGAGGAGCCAAGTGATCAGAAAAACTGTCAACATCAAACAGATTCAGCTCGAGCAGGACAGCGGCAAGAGCCTCCATGACGACCTCCGAAGCCAGACACTCATAGACCTCAACAGAGCAGGTAACATCAGAGAGCGTTTTTAAGTAAAGGATAAGTCTGGTGGTGTTTTGTATTTTTGTTATTGTCAACAAAACTCATGATCGTGGGAAATAGAATAGAAAGAAGTTACCGAGGGATGTCAAGAATAATCTGATTATATACAACACAGTCAGAGTGTGGAAATCTGTAAACACATGAGCAGAGGAAGTAACGCCTCGTTCCTGACCCCTCTCATGAGTAACCAGGGGTTTCCCCAAGGTCTCCTTCCCGATATTTTTGACTGGTGGCATAACAACGGGGCTTGTCTGATTAAAGACATACCATGATAATGCGCGAATGACTTCAACAACCACAGTCACAATTCAGTATCTCTTAAGAACATTTTAATGGTTTTCCTCAGATCTACCATTTTGTTACACTGCAACAGCCCTACTAGAAAGGAGCCAAATATTCTTAAATGTAATCAGATAGTCTGGTTTCTAGCAAAAACTTCTGCCAATGCAGTAAGCCAGTTTTGCTTGGATAGAATTTATCAAAACTAGCTTATAAATCTATCAAAAAGGGCCTTAAAAGTAGAAAAGAAATGCCACATATTTTACTTATTTAAGAAATGCTTACTTAAAACTAGAAATCTGGTGTCTTCATTGAGCTGACTTTATATTTATATCTTTAATTTAAGAAAAAAATAAGATTTACAGTTAGAAAAAAGCTTATAAGACATTTTCTTTGAACATGTTTTGGTTTCTTTTTTGAGCTGACTTTAAGAATCTATACCCCAAACTGGGATTAATAATTGGCAAAACAAAAAAAAAGCTAACAATGAGGCACTGAGGATCTCCGAAAATCATGATAAAACAAAATTAAAGGCATCAGAAGCATTTTTATTTTTAGCATTTTTTTCAAAAAAAATTAAAACAGGAAAAATTAGCTGCTCCAATGAAAAATATTGACAATGTTGAGTTGACCATCCAGGGAGGGAGTGAATGTGAGCAACAGAGAGAGAGCTAAACTCTGACTCATAGAGAAACTTGGTGCAAACATTATTGTAACTTGTTATTGATTAAATATAGCTCAATACTAGCTATAATATCTTACTAAGACAAAGCTAGGTATGTTTTCTTAAAATGAGGTTACTTTTCTAATGCAAAACTAGTTTTCTAACTTGTCAAAACTTGACAAGATTATATTTCATTTTAAACAAAAAAAGACTTATTTCTGAGAAACAAGCCTCTTTTACTTCCTTGAAATTCCTTTATTGCAATGTAGATTGAAGAGTTAAGGTATCGCCCATTTTATTTCCGCCTTGTCTGCATTATCTTCTCACAACACAAGTGATATCACAAGAATCGTACAGAGATGGGGGAGATCTTGACACTAAGCACATTGAGGATGACTGGCAGGAGGCCATTAACGTGTTTAGACCCACCTTCACATGTAATAGATTGAGAGAGACACCGTATAAAATACTGCACTGTCGACATGTAACTCCCATACTAAACAAGATGGACCGTCAGGCCTCACCTCTGTGTAATAAGTGTCAAAGAGAGACTGGAACCGATTACTGATTAAAAGATTTCTCAAGAATTGAGTGGCATTTTCCAGGTAAGGGTCAGGAGAGACTCAGGTCTTTTCATTCTTAGCCTTCCCTCAAAGGAGGTGACTCTAACCCATTTACAGTTCAAACTACGTGACAAATTACTGTTACTGCCCAGAAAATGTATTTTGATTAACCTAGTGCACTAGTGGATAAGCCATCTACTGCCACACTGTGGTACTGGGAGATTTCCAGGGTCGTCCCTCATGAACGAATCAGTGCAGTTTTGAAGGACAGTGAGAGGTCATTTACTGAAATGTGTTCTCCTTTTCTTGAATACTTACCTGGGCACTGGACTCGGTTAGTGCTGAGGGGCCAGACTCCTTACAACGGCCACGCCCACTATCTTGTTGTGTAAATGCTAAATTTTTTAACTCAGCTTCGTGCATCACTGTACTATCGTGAAATGTTCAATTTGACTATAATATACTGCTACACTTATCAGTAATGTGCCTGTATGTTGGACAATGAGGAGGTAAACTTCTGTGTGTAGTGTCAAAGTGAAGGCTATTATTTTCTTTTCTTAATTTCTATCTGTGTACTAGTAGTATGATGGCAAAATGTTTACCTCTTGTTTCTAAAATTCTGTTTAAGAGAAAAACAATCTCATGATGAGCAACATTAAATTTATTCTACCGAAGTGAAGCCTGATGTAGCTTATTTCTCTGTACCACAGACCCTATTGTCCAAAAGCTATTGAAAAAAACCATCAGTGAGGCACATCTGCACTTGTTGACATGTTCCTTCGTTACTATGAACGTGGGCTCTGTAGTTTATTTTGAGGCTACACCTGCGGCTGAAAATACTCCCCAACAAATGCACTACACTACAGTGCCCAGCTGTTTTAGGAAATTACTTTTTTAAAGATTTAAAACCAACTTTCTTCTTTGATACCAGATGGGAAACTGTTCAGACAGACATTATTCTATAGATTTCAATTGTTCAACAGAGGGAGAGCTGTTGAGGTTTGTTGCAAAGCTCCATGGGATAGATATCTTAGAGATGTAAAACACAGCTGTCTCCACATGCGTCAGGTGTAGGTCTAATGGAGCTGGTGATGGAGCCAGACATGAGCTGCGGAGAGGAGGCTGCTGCAGCTGTCAGGGAGCTTCAGCTCATCCTGCAAGCCCTGGGCACCTGTCAAGGCAACATGTCAGGTATGGAAATCACTCTCTGTCTCTCTGCCTTCCCTCTTTTTTTTTCTTTTCTCTGAGCTACCATACGTCTAAACCCAAACTTATTTCCCACTGAGTGTGTATCTTCTTTGTCTTTCTCCACAGAGGGCCAGCTGAGGGTAGACGCCAATGTGTCCGTCCACAAACCAGGCGAGCCCCTGGGCGTCAGGACCGAGGTGAAGAACATCAACAGCATCCGGTACCTGGCCAGGGCTATAGGTAATCACCATAAATTAAAAGTTAAATGGTGGCCTGGTAGCTCATTTGGTAAACTGCGCACCCCATGTATCTTTACTGTCAATCAAAAAAAGTATAAAAGTCCCCTTCAAAATATATAAAAATAAATAAATACAAAGTTCACAACTTGAAGGAAGGACAGCAGGATGGCTCTAAGACCGTGACAGATAATTGGGAAGGTACTTTGAACACTGTTTCATCTGAATGGGTCTCAGCTGGCTGCATGATTGCTCAAACAATCATTTTGTGCGTTGACATTTGCATGCTGTCTCACCCTGAAAAAAATACTAAGTTTGTGTGTGTGTGTGTGTGTGTGTGTGTGTAATTATGTGTCAAACTGGTAAGAAACACTCTGTATCTACTGTAAGTACATTTAATTACTGTATCTAAAGGAAAATTCTGAAATTTTTTGACAGCAGTCGTCCAACTTAGCTCAGCACAAAGACTGGAAAGAAGGGGGAAACAGCTAGCCTGGTTCTTTCCAAACTTAACAAAATCTGCTTACCAGCACCTCTTAAACTCATTATTTAACACTGTTTGTTTAATCTGTATAGAAACCACAGTGTTAAAAACAGAATTTTCCATTTTGCAGGGTACTATGTACCAAACTATTTCATGATCGAGAACCAAACTGGGCTCCAGTAACTGAAGTCTGTACTAGTTGCCTGGCAACTGGTTCTGGCCAGGAAATAGTTTGATAGATACCCTCCTGTAAAATGGAAAGATAACTGTAATTTACTTGACTATTTCCCTTTCATGCTACTTTATACTTCTACCACTACAGTTCAGAGGGAACTATTGTACTTTTTACTCCACAGCTTTAGTTATTTTGCAGATTGTAGAAGATTTTACCACGAATGTGCTGATCCATATTGGTATTGGTCCAATACTGGCCCCTGGATCAGATATCGGGGAATCAAAGTATTATTCTTTACCCTTTAGCCATTAGCCAAACTATCACGTAAATGTTTAAATAAACTTTGAGAGACCGGCCGTAAAGAGAGATGTGTTGTGAGTAACATAGATGAGAAACATGTGTCACTTAAACAGTCACTAGAACGTGAGTGAGAGCTGTCAGTGCACCGTCGTCATGTCAGCTGTGTGGTGTTATTTTAAACTCAAGGAAGAAAGAAGTGAATGTTTGAATGGTGCAGTCTAATCAAAATGCTGCTAAATGTTCTCTGTGTGAAAAAAAAGTTTAAATAAAAAGAAGCAGCAGTAACTTGAGTCATTTTGTGGGATGTGTATTTCATCATGGGAGTAGAATGTTTGCTTCACAGTTGGAGCATAATATTTTTTAGTTTATTAGGTTAAGCAAAGCGCAGCCATACAAATTCTAAATTATTAAAAGCTCGGGAGAAAAGACGGTATTGGATTTGGTATCTGTGTCAGCAGGCATGCAAGGTTGCGGTATCTGTAATGGACATGAAAAAGTGGTATCGAGCCATCCTTAGATTTTACATACAAACTGTATGATGAGTTTATAGAATATGGTGCATTGTTACAGATTAAATTACCCAACAGTATATAAAAAAAGTTAGTGTGTTCTTCCTTAACTAACTAAAACAGTAAGATGTCACATATTAATGACATATAATATTATAACACTCACAGGAGCCATGTTTCTGTATTATGCACACTTTATAAATAATACTTTTAAGTACTTTTACTAAAGTAATATTAATGTGTAGACCTTTTTCATGGCTGCTATACTGACATGAGATAGTAGAGTAGCTGTAGGTGTTACCAGTGATACTAAATAAGCACAGTAGCAGCACCATGACTCTGTTTAACCTGAATGTAACAGAATCTTAATTAGTATCACTGATAAAACCTTGTTTACTCTACTAGTTCATGTCAAAATGGCTGCTATGATAAAGGTCGATAGTCACAATGTTGTTTTGCAACTTTTACTTAAGTAAAGGATCAAATTTGTTCAAATACTGGAAACACACACACACACAAAAAAAAAAGGCAGAAGAGAAACATATGCATATACACACTCCTGCAGTTCTGCATCTGTCAGGTGTAAGAAAAACATGTTTTACTTTTCGAGATTGAATTTGTTTTTGTTTTTCTAAGTGAAAACAAGCTTGCTTGGATTTATGAAGAGACATTAAGACAGAGCGCATAGTTAACACTGACAGTGACGTGTGGAGCAGAAGTTTAGGACTGACAATCAGTCACAAACAATTAGCTGTGTGATAGCAGCTGAATTGGCTTCTCGCAGCTGCTCACTTAAAAAAGCATAGATTTTGTGTCAACTCTAACTTCACCGACTGTTGATTGAGCTTCACTTAAAGAGCTGACGAAGAGCCACAGCCAGAAAATTTCAGCTTTTTACATGCAGGTTTTTAAACATGCTTTGACATATCGTGGTGCTGTGTTTGAATTATTTATCAATAAAGTTGTATCACATTTGCTCTGCTGCTGAATTGGTATTTAAAAGTCATGTAGAAAAACATCATCTATCACTGTTATAATGTGGCAGCAGTCAGGATTGCCAGTACATCACAGCAGATGTTTGGTATTTACCACAAAATTACATTGTGCATGCTGGTGGTATTCAGTTAACTGTCTGAATTTGTGTACATGTTCTCTCTTACATCGCCAGACTATGAGATCCAGAGACAGATCGGTGTCCTGCAGAGAGGGGGGACGGTGCAAAACGAGACCCGGGCGTATGACTCCAAATCAGGGTAAGAGGATGGAGGAGCAGGGCAGCGATGCCAAGCCTCAGCCACTAGAACAGCCTCTGACTGGGATTTGTGCCTGCTTCATTAGTCCTGAGCTCTGCTGAGGAAGAAGAACCATCATGGTAATCATGATGAATAGAGCCATTTGGATGCCGCCGTCATCCTGTGTTATCTGTGAGCTATGTGCTTCTCACAGGCTTATGAGCCCACAGAATGAGCCAGCTCGCACACAGCTGAGGCCTTGATCATCTTCTGGTGCTCAGCCTCTTTCCCATGAGGCCTTGCATGTCCAAGGTACATGGTGAAGTGTGTTTAATAGAGTGTGATGGCCTGTGATTGGCTCTTTCATCTC
This sequence comes from Lutjanus campechanus, assembly GCA_027495735.1. Classification (NCBI taxonomy): domain Eukaryota; kingdom Metazoa; phylum Chordata; class Actinopteri; order Lutjaniformes; family Lutjanidae; genus Lutjanus; species Lutjanus campechanus. The sequence continues at coordinate 17,266 of JAJHUR010124106.1, read as the reverse complement.
ACTCCAGTGAAGGTGGCAACAGATGTGCCTGCACTGGTTTGAAGATGTTCCCACTCTTTTTTTTTTTTTTTTTTACCACAGGTTGTTTTTTGTTTTTTGTTTTTGTTTTGTTGTGTTTTGTTTTGGTTCAGTGTTTTTGCAATTTGTGCTACTACACAATTGTTTGGGGGTTTAGTGGGTTATGACCAAGGGCGCCGGATCCACTCCAGAAGTCGTCGGGGCAGACGATGTGTGAAACACTAGTGAAATACAGTCACCACACTAATGGTTAAAACTATAAACCACCACCGAAATTAGAGTCAACATCGGCCACCCTGTTCTGAAAAGACACAGTACCAAAAAAAAAAATAAATGTAACATTTGCATTTTGGAACTTAATCCAGCAAACTTAATCCAGCAAACTCAGTCCAGCATTGCATGAGAAGAAATGTGAACCATCGCTATAATATTTTAAACTGTATTTCAAACCGGAGCAGAGAGCAAGAATGCAGCACCCTCTGCCCCGCCTAGGTTGCAAAGTGTGGATAAAAGGCAGCAGCCTGCCTTTACGTGTGTATTGTTGAGGGTGCAAGTAAAAACTGATTCTGACACGGTTGCAGGCTGGACATGCACAGAGGGTGGGAGTGATTGTTTGCGGGGGTACAGTAATTCGCAATTTAAAAAGAATGTGTGACAAAGTCCTCTTGGACTTCTGGTTCTCTGGCTGCAACAAATGAGTCTCTCCTGTATCGATTAATCTGCTAATTGCCAATTACAATTTCCCATAGTGCAAATTGACATATTCAAATGTCCTGTTACGTTTGACCAACAGTTCATAATCCAAATATTACAGTTTATTCTTACAGAAAAGCAGCAAAGCTTCCAATTTAAGATGCTTGAACCAGTAATCTTTTTGTATTTGCACTTGAGGAATTATTTAAGCTCTTAATTGGATATCAGATGTGTTGCTGATTAATTATCTAGTGATCAATTAATTCTTTGAGCTCTAAGCAGTATTGCAGAGCTGTTAAAAGTCTTACATTTTGGCTACAGTTTCTCCAGTTTAATTTTTAAAGCAGCTACAAGGAACTTTGATGTTTTATTGATTTTGGAGGCGCTTGTGGACAAAAGTCATGGTGTTTCAACCATCACATCCACAAAACATAATGTCAAAAATAAAAATAACTAAAGAAATATCCCCTTTTGCTTTTTTCCCCAACAGGCTGATGTATAATTCACTGTACCTTTGCCTGTGAAAATGTAAACACAGGCTTGTTTCATCTGATTTCAAGGAGAATCTGATCCGATGGTGGACATTAAGAAATACTAAATAAAAAAAGCAGATCTTCTCACTGGTGGTCTCATCGGTCATATAGAGGAATCAAAACTGTTTCATAACTAGTTAAAATACCTTGTAGAACATTTACGTTTTTTAAAGCTTTGACATTTGTTTATAAATCAAAATGTTAATACTTTGTGTTTTCCTCAGGGAGACCATTCCTATGAGGGACAAAGAGGGTCTTCAGGACTACAGGTGAGTGTGAGTCTGTGGGCTCTTCACGTATCTCTGCTCATTTTGGTCCCGGGAGTTTGTGTTTGTTGACGTGCAGTTATGATATCAGGAGATGATCTTGCTCTCAGTGGGGACTGAAAGCAGATGAGAGCCTCTGAGTGGCAGCTAGATGGAGGGAAATAAACAGACATCACTCAAGGTCTGGACCTCAGCTGTGTGTTAGAGTATATGTGTGTGTGTATGTGTGTGTGTGAGAGAGAGAGTGTTTAGGACGGGCGGTGATAGATGGACAGGTTTAAGGCTGATGGAGTCAGATGATTAGGGGAGTAAGTGAAATGTGACAAGTGTGGTGTCAAGAGAACTATTAGTATCTCAACAAAAGCCAACCCTCTCTTCTCTTAGCTTATCTGTACTGCTGATAAAGCATTCCTCCCCTCTCCGTCCCCCTCCATCCCCCTCCCTCCTCTCCCTTCAGGTTCATGCCAGAGCCCAACCTGCCCCCTCTGATTGTGTATGAGGATAACGCTTCGCTGCCCACTGGCACTGAAGCGTGCCAGGCGGTGGTGGTGCAGAAGATAAGGCAAGGGCTGCCAGAGCTTCCCAGCGTCAAAAGAGACAGGCTGGTGCAGACGTACGGCATCCTGCCCGAGCACAGCTATACTCTGGTGGTGAGTTTATGAGTGTGTGAAAGCAACCGGTGAGAGGATTGAGTCGATTCCCCTCTCTAAATCTGTTTCCTGCATCTCTCTTTTAATTGCCGTTTGATTGAGTCCAAGCAGAGTCAGCTTTGGACGCTGTCCTGCTTGGATCCAGCAGGCAGCTGTGGCCTGCCGGACTCTACTGGGCTCATTTGATCCTAATTAGATAACACGCATGTGAAGCGATAAGAGCGTTCTCATGGCATTTTGTCGCAGAATGAGGACGGGCTGGTGGAGTACTTTGAGGCGGTGTTGAAGGCGACCAAGAAGGAGCCGAGGAAGGTGATTGGCTGGGTGACAAATGAGCTGTTGGGTCACCTGAAACAACAAGACCAGAGCTTGAGCCAGAGGTGAGACATACACAGACATCCCTTCATGTCAGTATCCACACAATGCCTTCATAGCTCATGAATGCAGCGCTATTCTGCTGCCAGTGATCAGGCGTTTGATGTCGAGGCCCCAGCACATGACCCCTCTGAGCCTCTAGTGATCGGCTCACTTGCTTTGTACCTTTTGAATGTTGTATCTGAAATGTGTCAGAGGGAGGAATGGAACAAGATGAAGGTACACACGCTTTAGTGTAGCTGCTTTCAATTTCAGAGTCAGCAGGTCATACTCAGATACTTTTGTCTGAATTTACTCAATTTTCTTTGCTTTTCTTCTTGTGAAATATCAAATTTTTTTCCTCTGATAAATGAAAAAACCTGAGAAGAAAGAGGTTAGAAAAATAGGTTAAACTATTCACTTAAGACGATGACCGTGACCCACAATGCCACATAGAAGCAAACAGAAGCAAATGCTAACCAACTTTAGGAATCCTATCTTATCTCAGGTTAGGAACTCCTAAATACTCAATCCAGCATGCACCTATCAGCACACTGCAACATTCAAGAATGGAGAAAAAACAATTATGGGCAATTAACTTCAAAACAGATGAGTTAGAGGTGTTGGTAACATTTCCAGAGAAATCCAAAGATGTACCTTTTTGGGAAATTTACAACACTGCAAATGTATCTGGCATCCATTCTATTAAAGCAATAAAAAAAGACAGCCATAGGGATTAAACAAGTTAGCTAACACCATTGTAATCTGATGAGTGATAACCGTACTGTTAGCTAAGACGACCATTAGCATCTAAGTTAGCTGCTAAGCTACCACAGACAGAAAGTTAGGACAGCTCAACAGTTAGGAGATTTTATTTAAGGCTTTTGAAGGATAGGATGCTTCTGTAATACACTTTTCCTGTTGGAAGTCAGGATAGGATAGTTGACTCAGGAATTGTTCATCTGTAATGGCCTTTTTCCTTAAATTAGGTCCTAACCCTTAATTACCATTGTTACCAAACAGTTCAGATAGGATCTGCAAATTAGGAAGTTTCTGTAATGCGGCCCCATCTCTCCCATCTCTCTCTCCCTTGTTTCCTGTCACCTCTCCGCTGACAGTAATGATGTCATTAAAAAAAATCCTCAAAAATACATTTAAAGAATAACTATTCACTAGATTCAGTCTGTGTCTGTCTGGTTTCTCTTTATTTTAGGATGTCACGAACCACTGCTTCAAGGGCTCATGTGAAATACCGTGATTCAAAGTCAAAGTGAATTGTCACCTAAGAGTGATTTATTATATCTGGTATCAGAAGTTGTGCTCCATGTCCTTTAACTCATGACCAAAATTTAGTCTGAGACACAAAAAATTGACCATTTATAGCAGATGGTGATATGGACAGATTTGTCATATGAAGCTCTGCTCTCAAAAAATCCCGGCAACAAGCAGGATTCTGCAGGGAGAGCTAATCCATTATTTCTTAATAAACACATATCGTACATGAACCATCGATCTTAGAGTTAAATAAATAATTTAGCAGCAAACGTGGGCATATGTGCATCAGCAGAGTGAAGTTGCAGTCAGACCAAAGTTTGCCTGTTGAACTTTACTCACATGGGTTGAACAGAAGCAGAGGAACAGGAAACAATACAGCAGTGACAATACAGATTAATCAATACTTTTTGATTCTGAATATATACAGTATCAATACACTGGCAGCAGCTGCACTTTCTGTCACTTTCTCTCTGAAAGCAAGTTGACACACAAACAGCTGCACTGCCCATATAGTCCCGTCTCCTTTGACTGTCGTCAGAAGTAAATTAACTTAGACGCTGTTGAGCATAAAACACATTACTATTTAATATTTGCTTAATTTCTAAGGGCAGGTTCACACCTAAACATCTGACTCTAAACAAAGTAATCATCATTTGTATACAATATATTATCCAGTTAGCTGGTAAAAAGACAACAAACGGCCAGTTTCTACCTGGATTTTGTCCATCATGGAGCACAGGCTCTGTCCAGGCTCTGTTCATGTTGGTGTTTATCTTGAGCACACACCAGCAGACTTTAGAGGACCATGCTTATAAATGTCTCATAAGACAGTGGGTATTAAATAATTTATTAATGCAGGCATTTCTCACTTCTTCGTGAGTCCAGGTCTGTCCTTGCTCATCCTTATTTTAACAACCAAAAACAAACCCCCTGCTGGTTCACGAGTCACCAAAACGGGAAGAGAAAAACGAAAAATATAAATGTATGCTTTTGATGATTGGTTTGGTTGGTCTCAGAAATTTACCGCTGCGAAGTTCACTTGACAGCTCCCACCCCACCCCATCCTCAGATTAGTTAATTATATAATTAATGTATTATTAAAGGCCTGGTCTAAATAGAAAACGACAATTGTGTCTAAAAGGGTTTGATTTCTCATTATCGTAAAAACATCATATATTTTAGTGTTTTACCAAACATTTTGCTGTTATTAACTTCACCGTCCCTGCACTCACTGCAGCTAAACAGCATCCTCTCTTCTCTGCTGCTTCTATTATTTCACTGTGCAGCTATAAAACAAGTCTTGCAGTTTCGACTGTCAAAGTTCAATCTGATTGAGCCCTGCCCGAAGCAAAGGAGGCGAAAAAAACCAAAAACAAACTTGTGACCAGAAGCAAAGGCCAAAAAAGAATTAAACTATTAAAATAATTTCACAATGGATTAAATGCTGTTTTCAGTCTCTAAAAAATCACCTGCTTTCCTATTTTCTTCATTTATTAGAATATTAAACTAATTATCTTTGGGTTTTTGACTAAAAAAAACATTTATAGACATCACCTTGAACTGGGATGGACAATTTTCAGTATTTTCTGACATTTTATAGAAATTAAACATGACCACTTAAGTGTTTTTTTTCTTATTTTTATTAACCACTAATAAATAAAACAATTTGTGAAGAGGCAAGTAAAATTTGACTTTGGACGAGTAGATTTCTGAACCACTTGTCTGAATGCATAAGCAAAGAAAACACATTTAACGTTGAGCCCTGCACATCTTGTTGTGAGCAGTTTCATAAAGGAACTATTTTTCTACCGAAGTACACCTGCCAATAATATCACCGCGCCAGCTAGCTGAGTAAAGCTAATGTTACATCTCAGCCAAGGAGGACGACGTTAATGTTTAACATCCCGCACAGTCATGAGTGTAAGCCTCTCATTGATGCATGCTTCTTTATGCACTTTATGCATGCATTACTGAACTAAAAACAATAAAAAGCTCACTTCACTTGTTAAAAAAATCAATCTAATTTTGGGGTTGCTGCTGATTCCCGCCCTTGACACACATTAACATACACAAACCTTCAGTTGTTCTCGGCTCAATAGGAGATGCCACTAAAAGTTATTGAACTGCTTCCTCTCTATTCCCCAAGAAGGTGTGCACTGGATTAAAGAGCATTTAACTCAAAAAAAAGTCTCTCCAGTATAATGCTCAGGATAATGTTTTTATAATCAAGCTTCAGTGTCTGGGGTTGGAAATGACAACACATCAACTCTTTGATAGACAAAATTATTCTGTTTTATCCATGAAACATTCTCCACCATGCTGGTTTGATTTGATTGACATCAAAGATGATTAGATTCTTAGTGTTCACTGATTAGACCGTCGCACACTTTACAACAAAAACACGAGTGAGTTCATAAATCATTCGATATTCTCTGATTCTCGGTGTCTGTCGATGAGAAAACCCAGACAGACGGACAGACTGACGGCCCATCAGGGAAAAGCCTGTTTTGACAAATCCAATTACATTAGTGAAATCATCACTTTTTGGAAGAAGGTGTTGTTTTGATGTCTCCCTGCTGAAGGCCTGTCAGCTGGGAACGCGGCGGAATTTGCAAATGTTCCAAAAACACTCGCAATTGATGTCTTTTTGATATGTTGATACAAAGAGAAGTTGCCTATCTAGCTACCGGCTATGAGAAAATAACACCAGTCATCTCCCACAGTGTCTGTTTATGACACACTGTGACGGTAAACATCAGACGCTCCTTTCAACTCGTCTCCATGTAGAGTAACACTTTACAATGACACTGATGCACTAATAAACATAATAACAGTTAATTAATGGTTAACAGACATGTCTAGTAATAATTTACTAAAGGTGTTCATGTGAACTATGGTATTAATTCATACATTATTTAATATTTTATAAAACGGTGACATTATAATGATTTGTCAGATGCCACATAACCAAAATAAGCCACCAAATAAGCTACAGGGGTTCCCCATCCTTTATGAAGTGTTACTTAAGAGATATATGTTTTCAGCTTAACAATAACGGTCATAAAGAGCATGAATGCATGATTAATTATGATTAAATGATGCTTATTCAGCATCTTTACACACAAGTGTTACCTGACCCTCGATGGTGCGGTGTTGCTTCTAGGCAACAAACTAATTTTCAGCCCTTTACACTGCAGAAAATACAGCCTCATTTATGGTGCAATGCTTTATAAAGAGGCAGGACTCTAAGGAAACTAAAAAAAACGTGTTTTAATGTCTCACATGACTCTCTCAAGGTTACTTTGAATCCCTTTTTTGCAGCCTCCCTCACATAGTTTAGCTCCATCATCTCTCACCACAAAAATAGCCTGAAAGTGTTTTTCTGTCATTTTACAATCTGGAAATATTAGATTCACATTAGTAGATAAGTAAAGTTTTTTTTTTTTTATTGTTTAATGTGCTTTATTTCATAAGTAATTGATAAAAAACTGTTAAAATATAAATGTTGCCTTGAGGTCACACCGTATCTTTATGGATTCCCAGCATGACATTTTTGGATTTGTGTATTTAGGTTCATATACTGTTCAACCAATACAAGATAAAATGTGTAAAATGTGTTGATAAATATTTTATTTTATTTTATCGGACAAGCAGTGAGCCAAAGACGGCAGCAGCACAACAAATGGTTGCAACACACTGTTTGTCAGGAAAAACACACACATCAGAAAACATAAAACAATCATTTAAATGTAACACAAATGACCAAACACTGAAATATTACTCACTGTCCTGTTTAGAGGAGTGTTATCATAGTTTGGTTTGATAGATCGTTGATATAATGTTTGCTGAAATATGTTTACACTTTTTAGCACATTTATTCTTATAGGTTGTTCTACAACTTCCACACAAACAAACTTATGACAATAGTTAATTTTTAATGTCTTTTCAATTTTAAATGGCTCAGATTTTAACTGGTGAGGCAGTTTGAGTCATTACTATTTTAATATTTTTTTTCTCTCTCAAATTTTAAACAATAACTTTTTTTTTCATTCATTACCATTATAGTACAGTTACACGGTTTTAAGGTAAAGAACCCTCAAGTTTACCTCAAACATTTTTTAAATATCTTCAAATTATATTTACTTGGTAAAAAAAAAAAAAAAGCAACTTCTCTTGTCATAAAATAGACCAACTAGCATCATATAAGTGCACCATAGAGAGTTAAGAGACATGTTTTTAACTTTACAATAAGGGTCACAAAGAACATTAATACATGGTTAATTATGGTAAAGTCATGCTTATATAACATGCACAATAAATTATAGGCTATAAGGTAATGAACAGTCCTGTACTAATAATAATGCCCTAACGAACATGAACTGCAATAAATGTTACTGTTCGTTAATGCTGATCATAGTGTTAATTAACTGTTAGTTAATTATTAATTAATTATTAATTATTATTACTGTATTAATGTTAATATCATCATTATAAACTATTTAAGAATGTAGGAATTAAAACCACAGTAAACATGAACACATTTGTAAATGATTACTAGACACATTATTTACGTATTAATTACCTGTTATTAATGCTTATTACTTCATTAAGTAATGTTAATTAATGGATCCTTATTCTAAAGTGTTTCCTCACAAAGAAATGAATTAAAATAAGAGTGGTAGTTAAAACAGAAACAGTGGAAGATAACTGATGTTATTTTTTTGTTCATGCTGGCTTGATAGTCAACTTCTCTTTGTAAAAGCATATTAAGACGACATCGATCGCGAGTGTTTTTGGAACATTTATATAATTCAGTGGAAAGTGGCTGCAGCTGAAAGAAAAAGGAGGACGGTCGGATGCATCAGACTTATATTCGTCAAGCTCTTACTGAAAGTCATCAGGTCACAACTTTAGAAACCTCAGCTTGTTAAGTCCAACACAGATTGTTCTGAGTTTCAAATTCTAATTCTAGTTTTCACTACTGTTCAGCTCTTAAAAAAAGAAAACAAGAAAATTTCTCAGAATAAAAATCTCTGAGTCATTACAGAGCAAATGAAATTGAAACAAGTAATGGATTGACGTCAGTGCAGATGCTGTGAGCTTTACTTTATCTACCATTTCCAGACTGTTGTGAGGCATTTGTGGGAGCGTAAACCACAAAGTAGCTGGTGTTTATTTATGCATAATGTTGCATTAGTTTTGGTTGAAAGGAGGAGAGTTAAAGAAAAACAAAGAGTGGCCGGCAGGACTGTCGAAAGCTGCAGGCAGAGAAGAAACAGACAAACTCAGCTATATACTTTTTGAGAGTGTTGATCTACAAAAACTGCCATTTAAAAAGTTTGGAGGAGTTTTCTTTTTATCTTTGCTGCCCCCCCCTCTAGGATAAATGGGATTGGATAAATGAAGTAAGACATTGGGAAGTATATTGGTTAGACAGCAACAGAGGTAAACCTCCAGAAATGTAATGAAGACCTTGTTCAGGTGCTTCCACCAGGGGAGACAAGTCACTCTTCCTCTTCAGAAAAGTTGTTGGGTGTGCTGGCAGATAACTAGGGCGACTCACTGCGGGTCCAGTGGGGGGTTTGTGGCAGGTGGTGACATGATGTCAGGCCCACATTAAACATGTGAAACAAATATAATGAGGGTTTCTCTATTTCGGTGGTCTCCAACCTTTTTTGTCTGACATGACTCACAGTAAGATGAGCTCAAGAACCCCTTCACTGTCAACATCCGCATCAATAAGTCCTTTAATTAATGAATTATAAACTCGATGTTATTTAACACTTTTATATGAAAATGTGGTTATTACAAAAAAATTAATATCATTGAAGTGTCAGTGTTCAGGTTGCTCTGGTCAAGTCTGCAGTTTGCCTGGAGTGACAACAGCTGCATTAATTACGTTTAGCAAACTATTTCAATGGTTATTCAGCACTTTTAGCTAAACTAATTCAGCTGTCTATTCTGTACTTTAGCTAGCTATTCCAAATGTTTATTCAGTACTTTTAGCGAACAATTTTAATAAGTATATCCATTACTTTTAGGCAACATTATTTTAAATGTTTATTAATGATGTTGTTTTTTCAACCAGTTATCCATTCCACTCTTAAGTCATTACTTCTAGCTAATTATTTAATCTTTTTAGGCTAAACTTACTAATGGATAATTGATTAGCAATTTTTGAAATCATGCCAGTTAGCTAAAACCTTAAGCTACCTTATCTTACTTCAGCCATTTATCTGTTGCTTTCTTAAACTATATCAACTGTTTACTTTTTGGTTTGAGCTAACTATTTCAACTTCTCAGCTCGCTTTTAAGCAACTACTTTTCACACCTGAGCAGCTTGCTGGTTGTTGTAAAAATTACTACAGATCTGTATCACATCAATTGGTAATCCTATTTGGCTGTTTATTTTTCTACTTAACACAAATATGTGTGTATATTTTTTTAACCAGCTTACAATCTTCTTGTTTAGTAAATCAGTCGAACTTCCCATGTGCCCCCTGGCAACTAAAGAAATACCCCCAGAGGTCAAAGTGCCCTGGTTGGGAATCACTGCTCTATTGCACTCCTAAACAGTCAGTCAAACCGAGTTGTGTGTGCAAAGATGGATCCTTTTCATCTATTTTTCCATTGTCTTTGGGATGGATTTAGCTGGGATGGACCGTCTGGCCTGCAGTACACTGGATGAAACTGTGTCTCCACTTAATATATTTGAACAGGCTTTTTGATTCAGTTTGTCTGGTAGCCTGGGGAATAAACAAGACACAGGGAACATAGACAAACACATTTAGTCAAATCACAAATGTTGATAGACTCCTTTGTCCTTTCAGTCTGATACTCCTGCTCTTTCTCTCTCCTTCTCCCCCTCCATTTATACCGCTAATTCTTGAGTACACCTATTAAACTGTAATTAAATTACCCGTTCATTTGATTTCAGCCCTATCTCTCCCTCTGCTCTGGCTGAGCTGTTAGACCTTCAGGAAACAGGACATATCTCCTCTTCGGTTGCCAAGCAGGTCAGCCAGCTGCACAGACCGTGCAATTATCCTTTTCTTTCTGTCACTCAACACAAACACCTCAGCTCCGCCTTGTTTACATTCTGGTTCTCACCTGCGTCTTCCTGGTCTCTCGCTGCTCTCAGGTGTTCCAGGAGATGTGGAGGTCAGCCGGCAAGACGGCCTCTCAGATTATCCAGGAGCAGGACTTGAGCCTTGTTAGTGACACTGCACAGCTGCACAGCATCTGCCAGAAGGTGGTGGACTCACATCCAGATGCGGTGAGCGGTGACACATGCAAATTCTCACCTGCAAGGGCTTTTTTATGCCTCCGTGCTGGTAACAGCCATGGCAGGAGGCTTGGTTTTCCCTACGTCTGTCCCATTCTTGTAATCATGATATCTCAAGATTGCCTTATGGGAATGAATTCAAATTTGGCACAAATGTCGACTTGGACTCGAGGATGAACACGATCTCTCAGGAACACCTTGACCGAATTTTTATTCAAGTTTGGCACAAACATTCACTTGAACTCAAGGGAACTGATTAGAACATGGAGGTCAAAGTTCACAAAACATGTTTTTGGCCATAATTCATACACTAATAATGACAAAATTCACATAAATACCTAGTAGGATAAAATGATGAAGTGATGGGATTTTATATCCAAAAGGTCAACTTCACTGTGATATCATGATGCATGTTTCTCACTGCTAGTTATTCGCAGGAATCATCATGTTAATCTAGTGATAACTTCCATCTCTCCTGCAAATACGCTTAAATAAAATACATGTTATTAAATTTTTTCAAAGTCTTCACTTCATCGTGTATTATGAGTCTATACAGACATGGACATAAACAGCAGCTTGACTGGTAGGCTGAGACATACAACTGCAGAGTGTTTTGTTTGTTTGTTTGCATGTTTGAGATGTGCCGTGTCCGCTGTGTCTCTCTGCAGGTTCACGCCATCAGAAATGGAAACAAGAAGGTTCTGAACAAGCTGATGGGGCTGGTTCAGAAAGAGACCAAAGGCCGAGCTGACCCCGTCCTGGTGAGGGCAATTTTACAAGAGAAGACTTCATGAAGGTCGGACTGTTCATATGTGACCTTCATCAACAACAAGCGATATGAAAGTGACATTGTGGATCTGTATGAAAATGAAGACGTGCAGAAAAATCATGTCCATGTCATATTGCAGTATAAGGTGCTTGGTCTTCCGTGGGTTGATAAAACTATTGATCATCAACCTGAAAATGAAGCTGATGAATGAAACATCTTAAGAGCTGGACGTTTTTGTAAATACTGAGCACTGTTTTCACTGGACAACAACCATTATCTTCTGTATTTATGTACAGCATCTATGTGTTTAAAAAGTAAAAGTTGTGTCACCGTTTGCTTTATTTTGTCAAGAAAAAAAAGGCCAAAGATTCAGTAAATAAATGTTTTCATATGCTGACCAGGTGATACGATTTGATGAGAAATCTGCTTGTGGAAAAATTACTTAATCAAGATAAGATAAATTTAAATGGTCCTGCTGGGAAGTAAAGATTTCAAGAGCGATTCCCCCAAAACAGCCCCACATATAATTCAATATAACCCTTTCAGTACAGCTTTATGTAGCATCTCATCTGCCTCATTGGCTGTTGTTGTGGTCATTTGTGAGGCCTGAAAAATCACACAGGCACAAGTTGAAATTGCTGACATGTCAGACGTTCTCTTATCAAGAGATTTAACAGAGACCTTGTCCCTCAGACGTCCAGCCAGGAGAGTGATCAATGAGCTCCCTCTTGTGGTTAAAGACTATTATTTGCCCTGTAATACTTTTTGTATTATGGTGTATTACACATGGAATCTCTCTAATATTGAGGTGCAGATCCTTTGCACAATCTTCATCTTTATTGTGTCAATGCTTTAATGTCCTTATCTACACCTTTTTTGATCAGCACATGTATAAAAAGGGAATCCGTACACAATAATGGTGGTTTTCTGGCCTCATCAGGTTGCTTCTTGCCTCTAATTGCACATTCAGTGCAGTTATTTAAATGTAGTGTGAATAGTCTTATTTTGAAACAACTAATTCTTAATATTTCTGCAGCAATTCCCATTTGAGTAAATAAAACTGCAAAATAATAACAGAATAATTCAAATTGTTTGGTTGATCTTAGTGACAGAAACTGAAGGCATCCAGTGTCCCACATTTTGCCTCATGAATATAATTTCTTCAGTTTATGCTGCACTGATTTATTGTCATGCTGTTTTCTGACCCAGGTAAGAACTTGTTTGCATGCACAGGCATAACATGGTGCGGCTTACTTTGCAAAAAGCTCCCACCAAAAGTGTCTCCATCACACTTTGCTTCATCTCTGCAGTATTTCATAGTTATTGCATGTGAATGGAGAATGTGAGCACTTGTGTTTACCCAAGAACAAGATCTAGTTTTGAACAAAATCTCTCTGGGGGAGGAAGGGCTGCTCAGAAAGGAAATGTGTATTAAATGAGGACGTCAATGTCTGCAGAACAAACAGCCACAAACCACCTCTGGCAAAAAGGAAAGAATATATTGATCGTGTCAGGTGAAACCTGTTAGGGGAAAGCGGTCGAGTTGCTGGTTTTAAAGTCTTACTTTTTTTTTAAAAAGTTTAAAAAATGTTGGGGTAAAAAAGTGAACACAACACAGGATGTACCAGTTTCATTTAGCAGAAGTTGTCTTTATTAAAAGAGGCATGCCTTTGTGTCTCAGACATCAGCAACAAACAGAAAACTGATCACATCTCAGATAGAAAACTGAGGCCAAACGGTATCAGAGAGGATGCATCTTTGGAAAAAGAACCTGCTGAGACAGAAACTGGTTTATAATCGATTACAATACCCGTTTGTGTTGCTGAAACAGTTATCGTATCTGTATACTGTGCTGGGTCTGTTACACAGACTGACTCTGTGCTGGTTGAGTCTGTCAGCAGTGCAGAGCGGCACTGCAATATGAAAAGGCTGATAAAGTGCTCTGAAACATTCTTTTACCAGAGAGAAAGACTTATTCTACAGTTGTGAAAATGGCTTTGATTGATACAAATATACATTTTCAAGCCATTTTTGTTCAAAGTACAAACAGATCCTGCATAATTTATTGACTGAATGGATTTAAATAGGAACGAAGATACACAATCCTAAAGTTAAACACTTCATCTTATTAGCTGGATTTATGAGATGAGAACGTTGATCAAACAAGTATAGTTTCACAAGATGTACAGCTGACTTTTCATCACCCTTTCTTCTAACAGTTTGTTTATACAAGTGTAGCAGTCCATTGTCTCAGAGCCTGAATCTTTCCATAACTAAAATTTGGTTCTGCATATAGCTGCAACAATTAATATATTATTCGATTAGCTGTCAACTAATATCAACTAATCAATTAATGGAGAAAATGATTGTCTGGTCAATTGATGATGAAAATAATCAGTATAGTACCAGTATATTAACAGTTCTAATCATTTCTGATGTAAAATCCAAGATTTAATGGAACTTCAAATTATAAAAAATGTTACATTTCCTGTGTAAACGTCCACATTTTAATTGTATCTTTTCGAGTTTTATCGAGAAACAAATAGAAACACTGCTTTTAAAAAAATCATCTGTCTTCTGTGGAGATTTTTAATATAAAACAACACAGCACAGAAATAATCAGACAAAAAAAAAATGTGTTGCACAGATGTAGCCCCGATGAACTTTCCTTTAGACTTCGACAATGGACAGCATCAATTTAACATTTTTCCTCTTAAATCAAAGTGTAAAATTCTGTGTCACTCCTGAGTAAATCCATTCACGATCAGGCAATAATGTGAACTAAACCCATAATTTAGGCACCAATTTTAAAGTATTTCTGTCCCGGTAAATTAATTTAGACAGTAGAGGCATGCTTTGTAACAAAATACTTCTCTTGAATTGTCTCATTTCAACAACCATCCTAACAACAATGTGCAACACCTGGACTAAAATAAAGTGATTTCCAGCGGTTTGCCCTCAGTAACCGTCACAATCTGAGATGGTTTTCAACAGATGCAAAACTACGACACTCCCAACAGTGAGATTTCAGACTTATCACGATTAAAACACCCTACAGAATCCCTAAATAGATGACAAACTATAATAACTAGCCTCTAGTATAACCTCACTGAAAAATATGGCAATAGAAACTCTCATAAAAGTTTAAATACCCCTTCCCAGTCTGAAACATTCCAAAAGTTAATTATACCCAAAATATCCTTGATTTGCATAGTGTTCTATTTCATTAGAACATTTTTCTTACAATATGTACATTATAAAGCGTCACTAAAGTAAGGCAAATTAAATATAGCATGAACAGTTTTGGTGCTCTGATTTGGAGGACATGTGGAGCCCAGTAATGTGAGAAAAACTAGTGCAGCGGAGGAAAAATTGCTTCACCCAAAGGCTGTTTAAGAAGAACAGAACGAGCATTAAAAATCTCCTGAGGTACCGTCATGAATTAACAGGAAAAAAAAACAACACCAAAACAAATGTACATCTAACACACACACGAAAAAAAGATTACGTGGAAACACCACTTTGTAAAGTTTAAAGACAAAAGTGATTGACCAAACAATGTACGGTAGTCTTGTAACAGTTGCATAAGAAGAGAGAACAGAGTTTGGATGTGTGATGATGATGATGATGATGATGATGATGATGATGATGATGGTGATGATGGTGATGATGATGCCAGCCTTTCTGCCAGTTGGCTTCAACAGTTAATCTTCAAATGACATTTTAATGCTGCGGATTCAAACGCTCGCCCTCTCAAAGCAGCAGAGGCTCCATGTGGTGTTCAGTCATGGTGTGTAGTTCAATGGCAAAGAGGCAACAATTATTCGGAAAGGCCACCTGAGTATTTAGAGGGATTGTTTGTATTATCTGAAGTGGGGTTGTGTGAGGTACTTAACAACAGTCAGCGTGTTGACTTCAGTTTCAGTTTGGAGAAGCAGAGAGGAGCACCAGCACAGAAGCTAAACAATGTGCTGCTGTGGACAAAAAATGTATTTTAGCCACTTGTAAAATCAATTAAAGTTTGAATTACATTTTTTTTAGTATTTAGAATATTTTCACTGCTTCATCTCGCCGTCAGACAGCCTTTTCTGTTGGAAAACGGCTGTCATATAAGTCAGATATCACCCTCTCGCTCAACCAAACTCCATTGGTAAAAACAGTAATTTTATCTCACAGAACATTTCAGGAGTTTCTGTTCTACCACTGCTTCAGTTTGTTAATCTGTTTGTGTTGTGTGACTTTGGTGAATCTGAACTAACTTTTTGAAACATAGAATTCACAAAATAACACTAACAGATCAAGGCAGCAGTAGACCAGTAACTCCTGTGTTCTGAGAGGTAAAATGACTGATTTTGCCAATGGAGTTTGGTTGGTTTGGAGAGAG